>CM035416.1:41306195-41513695 GCA_020310875.1 Ceratopteris richardii | reverse complement strand
CATGGTATATACCCATGTATGCTCCCTTTGCCAAAATCAGAATCATCTCTCCTTTGATACTTTCTCACTTAACTTCGATTTCATTATGTTTCTTCCATGATTCCATATCACAACGGCACAACTACATGCAATATCCAAGCATGCCATGGATTCCATCATTAATAAACTATAAGAATGATGTCAAAAATGATGGAGACCACTTGCAAGATGGTTAGGATGATATAATGCAACTATACTCCATAGGTCTAATACCTTGCATCCATGTTGTCATAGTTGGTTCAACTCAACTTCATTCTTGTTGATTCCTTGGCTTTGTAGGCATGCAAGTCTCTCTCAAGATCAAAATGTAGATTCGATCTTTTAATTCAAGGAATTTCTTCATGTGGAAAGATTTTCACAAGAACAAAAAGTTCAAGATGATTGTCATACTTGAGAAAAACGCATACTAAGCTAAAGTTCGCAGTATAGAGATAATATAAACAAGAAAGAGATTTAATGCGGGTGAAAGGAGAAATCTCAGTGACAAGAGAGACCCAAAAAGTAGATGTTACTTGAAAATGTAAGTGCTCTTACATTTGGAGGTTTCTATGAGTGTTGCACAATTACTCCAAAACTAAGAATCTTAGAAGCGTCTTATATTAAATGAATTCAAAAAGAATATTTTGGAGAGCATATGTTCATTCTCTCATTGAGATTTCCACAAAAACCTAAAAAGTTGAGCTTAACTAACTATTTGAGTACAAAAAAATTAAGGAGAGAGAAGCATCTAAGAGAGAGAGAACGGTACTTATTTACTTTTTGGACCTAAAATTGTGCCCTCTTACTGTACTTGAATACGATTTTGGAAATATGATCTAGATTACAAGATCACTCATGTAGGGGTGATAATAAAAGACCATAGCGCTATTACAAAAAGTCTCAAAACCTAAGACTAATAGCTATGGATAACTAGACAAGACATGATACAAGAGATCCTACAAGCCTTGAGCTTTGCATACAAAATCGCTTGATGTGAGTTCTATTGTTTTACTCACTCTAACATGTCATGTTTCAAGGTTATCATGACGTTGCTAAATTTGGTGGGTCCTCAACTTTGCTAGAGGGACACACACGTTCTTATAGAATAATAACCCATTGTTTTTTGGAAATCATTTACTTTATCGACTTTTTTCTTCTTGAATTTTTTGATTCATTTTACACTCTCTTGTTGATCAAAATCATCTTTCCCTTTCTTTGATGCAAGATAAGATCTTCTTGAAAAGTCATTTGACTGAAATTGGAGGCATCTTGGATAGTAGGTGATGGCAAAGTTGAACATGGATAACATGTTATTGCATCGAGATCAGCTTCTTTTGAGCATGTAGGTGGTCATAAAGTACTCTAAATTTTGATCATTTGTGCACATAGTAATTGTATGGTCTTCTCCTTTTAAATGGTGATGTTAGGTATCAAACACATCTGCTATGGCAATAATTTCTATATCATGGATTTCATAATTTATCTTTGATTAGGAGAATTTCCTTGAATGAGGTGCAATCAAATGTACGTGTCCATCATTGCCATGTTGGAATATGTTGGGCCCAAGGCACAGCTTGATGCATTTGTCTCTAAGAAAAAATGCTTGGTAGGATGAGGGTGAACTAGAATTGGAGCGATGGTCATTGCCCATCTTAGGGTTTGAAAGGCTTTTTCTACTTCTTTCGTCCATGCAATGTTTTCATTTCCTATAAGCTTCGTAAGAGATGTCACTCTCTCAAAGTAATCTTTGATAAATATCCCATGAAAATATTTCTTGTACCTTGCTCAAAATGTTGTCTTCCATTAATCTCCTTCTTTGATCATGACAACGTTTTAAGCTCCTCGAAGTTCCATCTTTGTGAAAAAAATGGCTTTCTAAATGCGTTCCAGGAGATATAATATAAGTCAGAGAGGATATCCACTTTTTATAGTGACTTTATTTATTCCATGATAGTTTACACACATATGGAGGGTCCCATCCTTCCTTTTTACAAATAGAAAAGGCACTCTTGTAGGGGACTTTGAGTGTCTAATAAACCCCTTGACTAGATTGTCATCAATATTCTTAAGTAATTCTATAAGTTCCTCTAAAGATATCTATAGATTTTTTTGAAGCATGATTGTGCTCCCTCTTAAAGTATTGTGGTAGAATCATAAGTTCTATGCTCTAAGAGGATATTTACATTTTTCTTTTAAAAAACATCTTGGAAAATTGGGTAGTAGATAGATAACTTTACTACATCATCTCGCTTGGCCTCTTGAGCAGGTATGGCATAAATCATATATGTTGGATCCTTCTGTAATGCATGAAGGCTTTGGCTCCTACATATATCAAGTTCTTTCAAATATCTCAACAAGTGATTTTATTCTCTTTGCAATCAATTTTGGGCTTATATTTCTTCAGCGAATGCACTCTTAATGGTGCACCCTCATTCATAATATTCCCTGAAGCTAGAGGTCTTCCATCAACTACTTGATCTATTATTGATATGTTCTCTTGAAGTACTAGAGTTCTATGTTTCTTTACCAAGGCTTTATAAGAAACAGTGAGGAGTATCCTGAGTTATAGGGAAAGGTTGTTCTTATGCATGGTTCACTTGACAAGGGTAAGGTGGGTGTCTATGGGTCCTTCTTGAATTATGATCCTTTCTTATATCATGGTCCAAATTTATAGTGTTCTTTACAATTGAGCTTCTTCATTTCTTTACTGCACAAGGGTGACTATAGCTCTAGAGCTCATTCTCTTGCTTGGGTGATTCACTGCAATATGCCCAAAGTTTCCATAATAGAGGAAAAATGTATTATCTTTCATTCTGTAATTCTTGTATGGGCTTAGGGATTGGAGCCTAGTTTGATCTATCTCCATAGGTTCAGGAATATGCTCTTCTCTAGGGATGGGCTCGAACAGTTTCCACTAGCAAGGTCTTCCTAGATTTCTTTTCCATTTCTCCTTTTTAAGAATAATTATCACATGGAATGGTCTGTGTGATGCATTAATTCAATGTCTTGACATCTAGAAATTGTGAGTAGAAGGTTGTTCACATCAACTTGTAAACCCCATCTAAATTGGCTTATGGAATAATCCTAATGCTAAGTGAGATCACATATCAATTGCCTAAATTTTGATTAGGTAGAGGTAGTTGGTTACCCTGATGCAGCTTTTAAAGTTATATTTTTTCCATTTGATGGATCTCTATATTTGCAAATGTGGTGGTGATCTCTCGAAGAAACACCTCATAAGCATGAAGCACCACCATATTCTTTTCCAAGATTGGGACAAACCATGATAAAGCTTGGTTAGAGTGTAGGATTCCAATAAAAATCTACCTTAAATGCCTTATTAGGGTATCTACTAGGCAGCATACAAATGTGCACATAAAGTTTTTGCAACAATATTCGAAACTTCATATGATCACCATAGAACTTTCTTTGGCATGCAAATCTTGGGTTCCTTCATGAACGATGAACTAGGCTATTGATTTACTTGAATGCTTTCTTGATTTGCTTAAAGAATCTCAATCTATTCTTGTACCTCTTTGATAAGTGCCCTTATATGCACGAGAGTTTCTATCTTGACTTATGTCCATAGATGGTTTAGGGCTTCAACTTGTTTTTGGAGATCCTCAAGTGATGCCACAATCTATTCAATTGTATTCTTTATGATGCATTATCTTGGATAGAATCTAGTCTTGCAAAAATATCAAGGGATCACTAGATTGTGTCCTCTAACTAGACTTGAACAAGATTTTGGAAATATTCCTATCATGAGGAGATTGTTCATAGAGGGTGACTATAGAATTATTTCGAGAAGTTCCACAACCCGAGATTGATATGTATGGATAGCTAGAGTAGGAAAGATACATGAGATCCTATAGCCTAGGATCATAGGTTTGGAGTAAGGTAGCTGAGCTACAAGAAGTCCCTTGAAGGAGATGAACTAGATACAAGAAATAAATGGAAAGGAGTTCTTACTATGAAATTAGAAGAGGAAAAAATAGGATGTCTTGACTATTAAACTAGAAAAAAAATCGAATAAAAAGCAAGAATAGAACTGGAACTAAAACTTGGAAAATACTTACTTACAAATCACAACTCCATGAGCTCCCAAGACTAGTATTGGAAAGATTGAGGATGCATGTGGCTAAGCCCTCCTTATATAGGTATGCAATGGCAGTTATAAATTGTTGATATCATTGATGATGTCAAAAATTGGAAACAAGACCTTCGATGTGAGAATAAAGAAAGTTGATAGTCCATGTTAGGGTTTTGACATGTTTTGGACATGATAATAGCAATACTTTCTTTGAATGTCAAACCAATTCTGAGATAGAGAAACTCACATATAATCTAAGGTTCAAGATGGTTTCCTTTGTGTTCCTTTGTGTCCATGACACTTAATGCCAAATTCAAATTAGCTTTTAATTAATTCATTTCCATAATGTGGAAAATAAACTGGTCCTTGAGGATCCTTAAATTTCCTTAATGGGATCCTTGTCAAAGGGGTATCCCAAAGATCAAGTAGGATATCTATGCATGATTGTTAAGGCTGAAAAATAGCATCTAAATGATCGTGAAGGCTTGAACTTGTCATCATGAGTGTTGGACGTAATTCCTCTTCATGAACAAATACATCATTTTCCTCACTATATCTCCTTGTTGGAATTACCAAGACCACATCATGCTTTTGTTTCCCTCCATTAAATCATCCCAAAAGGCCCAAAAATTGTGATCACTTTATGAAAAGTGTGGAACAACTAAGATGAGGCCATTTTTTCTCCCTCATCTTTGTGTGGAGATTGGTAGATGACATAAAACAAAATAGTTGGGTTTTGTTCCCTATCTTAGGTATACTCTAGATAAATGTAGTTGATATCTCAAGATCCGCAACAATATGGGTCAATACATTTTCCGATTAGATACATCAATGAGAACATGGAAAGAATGAATGGATCAAGCAAGAAAAAAATTATCATATCCTAATGCTAGACTAGATTTATTGTGATCTTCTCAATGTTCATGTAATGTGATGGTGTGGTGAAGAAGTGCGGCTTCCCCAAAATTAAAGCTTTTCTTTGTCAAGAGGCTTAAGGTTAGCAAATAGTGAAATATTTGAGAAAATGCATAGAATGAATAAAGAGGAAAATTTTGGTTGCATGTTGAATAAGATATACTGCACAGATTTGTGTTGGATAAGTTGGGGATCAAAATTTTAGAGCCTATGGCATCGTTTAGTGAAAACAAAGAACTTGAGCTTGCTCTAACAAATTGTTCATTGTGTCACTTGGACCAACATCATAGTACACAAGCTATGCATGTTCTCTTTGTGATGTAAAAAGATGTTTTAGTTTGGAGGATCACCTTGTTCATCCATTATTATCATGTCCTAAGTGTGCTAGGGTGTGGATTTTGGTTTGAACGATCCTCTATTTAGAACATAAGGTCTCTTGTCAACAAGCCCTTATGCGAAAAGTGATCGATGTCTGAGACCTTAAAGGTAGAATTCATATGGAAACTTGGAAGGAAAGATGTCTAGCCAACTTTGAGAACACTCCTAGAAAGTTCTCTGTAGAGATTTCACATAATCTCCTAGCAAGAGAATAAGGAATCGTAATAGTGTTCTCGCATTTTCACACAAGATGATTTTTGTTCACAAAGAAAATTCTGCTTGGGGAGGCAATTAAATGCTTGAAGGCCCTATAGAACGTGATCAAAGCTGATTGCCTTTGGGTAGTCTTCAAGAAATATGAACTTCAATAATTTGACAAAGGAATGCTCCATTGAAAAGTCTCTAGATTATCTAAGAAGAAGAATTCAAATCCATGAGACTAACCCCCATTTAGACATAAAGAGACTTTGTAATTCAAGACAATAAACAAAAAAAGTGGATGGATCCCTCATGAAAGAGATAAAAGCACCTTCAACTTCCTTTGAAATGTCCCTTTAGTTCCCTTGCATGCCTCCCATTTATATAATTCAAAGTTGGTCTATTGAACAAGAAAACTTCATCTCTATCTTCCTTTTAATCTCTTGTACTTTTCCTTCCTTTGGTGTTATCCTTCACAAAATTCGAAAGATACCCTATCTTTTTAGAATCGAGTAAACACAAATATCGTACCTCGTAGTCGACATGGGTAATGGATTCGCAAATGCGATTACTGTAGTGCAGCTGCTGTCTATGATGGAAGACTCGTGAAACCCAAGAAGCCATCCATTGGAGGCGCATGCTTCCTCGCTTCACATAACTTCGATGTATCACTTCAACGGCTCAGAACACATTGTGGCGGAGCTCTTCTCGTATGTGTATGTGCCTGTGTGCGTGCGTCTGTGCATATGCGTCTATGCGTAAGAGAGATGAAAACAGAGGTGATGAGTTCTCCATGTTGAGGCCTCCAAAGGAGTACCAAAGTGATGAATAGTTCTGTTACTGTGTACATTGATAAACGTGTGTGCATACACGTCTGAGTGCCTATGTCTGTGTATATATGTGCCAGTAGTGTGTTCGAGTGCGCGCGCGTGGTTTCGAGTCCTTTGAGAAGGTAGGATATGGTGAATGAGCTGTGTGACAGGATCTTAGCGAACCCAGGAGGCTCTTAGGACGAGCTTGGAAGCGATGGTGAGCGGCAGTCTCGTTCATTTTACGTTTCTGCGGGCTACAAAAGTCAAGCTACTGTAAGAGATTCTATTCTTTACTGTAAGAGATTCTATTCTTTTCCAAGAACCTATCAATATCTCTGAAAAGCAAAAAAAAATCAACTTTTTTTTCAAAAAAAAATCAACGAAAAGCTATATGAAACGACGTTCAAGGCCATGGCCTCAGCGCCATCACGTCAAGGGCTAGTTAAATTGTCTTTTCGTTGATAGAGCCCAATTGTCCCATATGCAGTAATAAAACTCCTCTTCATCATTGTTTCCTTTTTTTATGATATGTTCAGAGGTGCAACACATATGAGTTACATGTTTTTGGACCCTTGCAATAAGATCTATCTTACGCTAGGTTCACATTATTCTACATGTTTAAGAAAAAGAAAGCTTATACTTGGTGCATGATACAACAAACACAAGAAACATGCACTATAATTATAGAATTTAGCCACTAGCAGAGAAAAATCGGCCTCCATATTGCTACATCCACAGAAAGTGAGCAGGGCCTCATGTATTCTTAAGTGTTTTTTTTTTTTTTACAAGGACCACATGCTGCACAAGAGAGGTCCATGCTGCACAAGAGAGGTCCTTAATTGCATATAATTATGGTGCATATATATATATATATATATATATATATATATATATATATATATATATATATATATATATATATATATATATATATATATATATATATATATATATATATGCAGTATCCCATTTAGAGTCATATGGCTCTTCCATTTAAATTTATGATCAAATATTCCATTTAAATTTATGATCTATTTGATCCTCAGTTAAGTATGCAAACTTCCTCTTTCTTTTGTTATGTTTCAACTTTCTTCAATTATTTTCTTATGAACTAGAGCTTCACCATTAATGAACAGGCCAGAAAACATTTTGATATCCCCAGGTACCTCAACCATTACGTAAAGCTGGCAAAAATAGATAGTATCAACTTGAGTGACCTTCATTTATTGCAATTGATTGATGAGGTGTAGACATGAACTTTGTGTCATACCGTAGCTATATAGATTCGATATGAAAATCTACCCCTACAATATATCACCACATCAATTCACAAGTTAATGTAAAATTGTCAGTGTATACACACACATATAGACTCTATATCCTCGACAAGGCACATTGCGCATTGAAAAAGTAATCCCAACCTCATTATGAAAAAGAAAAAGCCACCAAATATTCGTATAGTTATACAAGCTATACACACGTAATAATTAAATTTTAAGAGACAATTTCTAAGAATAGCTAAGTGGAAAAAAACGAAAACCCCATGAGGATTTTCTAGATGTCCAAAATGGTTCTAATATGTTAGGTTTGATATTGACAAGGCCTATAACAAATCGGAGTGTGATTTCATCATGCAATCCCTTAAGGATTTAGGCTTCGTTCTTACGTTTGCTTGTGATCGCCTCTCTCTTAGGTAATGCATAGGAACTTATTAGTATTAATGGTAATCTCTCTACTCCTACTAAGATCAAGTGGTCAATCAGGCGAGCTTTATTGGAAGATCTCTCGTCCTAATGCACAAAGAAAAGCTCGGACCCTGCCCAAGACCTAGCTACACTTAGGGTAGCACTCACTAAAACTACTAAATCTCTCAATTGTCGAACTCAATCATCGAATGCTTGTAGCCACATAAAATTGACATGGAGGGCTTTCCAATGAGCTATTAATCACTAGAACTCGACACGTGTAGATTGGTCACCTCAATCACACACAAAAGACTTTTTTAACATGTTTTGAGACAAAACAATGAATAAAGAAAGAGCTATAACTCAAAGTACAAAACGAGTTTTCCAAAAGCGTCTAAACTTTTTGTTTTATAAGCTTTCTAAAAAGTATAAGAATTCTATAATGGATATTCTTATCCTAATATGCTATTATAGAAATTCAATACCATTTGAAAAGCGTTGGAGAGATATATAAGAGAATATGAACTCCTTTGATAGATTATGGCTCAATAGCACATGTACAAGAAACACCTAGACTTCCTCACATCCACAAAAATTTAGAATGGGCTTGGATTGTGCTTAAATAGACATGAGAGACTTCCATGAACCTTCATATGTCCTCAGTCTCTTTTCACATGCCCTCTTTGTCTTTTCAACTACGTTGTGACCTTGTCTCTTCATTGGAGTTTTGTTTCGTGGATCAATGCCCCTTTTTTGATAAGGTTGCACCGTCAAACATGTGATTTGAATTTCTTAAGATTCGAAAGCCTTTCAATTAAAGTTACTTAAGGAAAAATATATGTTTGAGATTGCCCTAGAACCACATAACTTTTAACACCTCCCTCAAGCTCAAGCTCCTTTGATTTCAAGTGTGGGGGTTGGTTCTTTCATACATATCATGCGTTCAAACGTTTCCATCATCTTTACATCCATGAATGTTGTAAGAAGGTGTGTAGTTTGCTCCTTGGTGTTGGCATGTTGAATATTTACTTGCTTATCCACAGTCCTCTCTCTTATGAGGTGATAATGCACTTCTATATGCCTGCTCCTAGCACAAATCATTGGATTCTTTACAAGGCACATACTTGAGATAATAACTTGAAGCAATTGAACAAAAACAACATGAATATCCAATCCTTTAAGATTTTTTCAAACCACATTACCTCACATGTGAGCTAGGGAAGATCCTTGTATTCTACCTCTATGGAAGATGATGCAATTTTGGGTTGCTTCTTTGACATCCATGATACACAACTATGCTCAAGCATCATTATCTATCTTGAGCTTCTCCTCCTATCATCCTTGGAGCTATCACAATCACCATCTACACATTCCTTTAGTTCCAAATCACAATCATATGCATAGCAGAGGCCTTGATTGATTGTACTTTTGATCTAACTTAGAATCCTCCTACCTACATTCAAGTGATCAAGTGTAGCTGCATGAATGAACTGTGAGAGCACTCCAACACTATAAGGTAGATCAAGGAGGATAATAGCTAATGGTCTAGACTTGCATATTGTTTACCTACAAAACTTAACATGTGTATACTCACGGCTTGAATTATCCACAGACACGTGCATGTGTGAATGAATTCCTTGGGATCCTTCATAGAGCATCTACAGAATACTACAACAAGAGTTAGCACTCAGACAGAAAACCAAACATGCTCGACTTTATATGTGTGTAAAACATTTGTATCTTTAACCATGTTTACGAAAAAGCTTTTATGTGTCTCTATATCCCATCCCAAGAAAGTTGAGACATAATTTTCATTTTGTTGCCCTACGTTGTTGAAGTTGATTCTTGGTTGTTGGATTACATTTCACTATTGAAACGAATCTTCAATCATTTGATTTGTTATCGATCTTTGGATTTCCAGAATCTTTATTAAGCTTTGAAAGTTTCTACAATTAATCCATTCCAAGTGCTAGAGTGTTGTGTGTGTATGGTGAGAGAATTATTCCAAGAAGAGATTAGATATATATGATAAGAATGGTGAGTATTTATGCCTTGAGGGTCACGTGTACGGTAAATGTGCATTGTTAGAACTTTTCGGACTCAGATGTTTGTAATTGAAGATTACTAGTGTGAAAATCTTTCTCTATCGTATTAATTCAAACATGTAGTGTATCATAGAGACCCTTTGTAGAAAAGAATTGTGTCTGAATTATTGAAACTTGTAGTAGTGAATCTCATGCCATATGAGATGGCCTCATGCGTCTAAGTACTGCTAGACAATATTGTATTTTTGGTGATTGCCAAAGGCTTAGAAGATAATATTTTATGGATTAATGTCGGTTCATTTTAGTTGTTGATGAATTCATATGTATATATGTACATGTAAAATTACCATAAGACAATACTCTTTGTAATGAGAAAGTATCTGGAGATCAGCCTACATAATCCATCTCTTTGGTCTCAATTATGGATCTTTCTCAGTGATCCATTCCAGAGAATGGAAGATCTATGTTATGAAAAACCTGTAGCTATGACTTCTATTATCATACTTGTAAGATGTGTCTTGCTATTTACACTCCCTTTGCAAGTATTGATATGGAGGATAGGGAAGAGAAAGGCATCCTAAAGGAAATAAGATGCCAAAGCTAGAAAGCCACGTGATGATAGTTATATGTGAGTGCATATGTATTATGTATGATTAGGAAGTGTATAAGTATGTACATGTGTTGATAAGTATGCATATGCATATGTGCATATAGAGATGTGTTGATGTTCATGTAGGAGATAGCAGAGTGCATAAGCATATGTGAGATATGTACATGTGCATAGAACTATGAGATTTGTGCATGTGCATCAGTGACATGCACAAATAATATGAACATATACATAAGTTCATGTGTACGTGTATATATGAATGCATATATGCCTGTGCATAAGGAGTGTATGTATGCATACATGAAAGAGTAAGACAAGCGCATGTACATATGAAATCAGTAAGGAAATGTATATGAGAAATGCATGTATAAGTGTGCTTGTATATATAAGTAAAATGTATGATTTAAAGTATGTTTTGTGCATGTGCATGTATGAGATAAATGTTCATAATAGATGTATGCATGTATGCATGAGAAAGGTGAGAACATGAAGCTGCATAAGTAAATCAAGTGAATATGTTTGATTGAGGTGTATACACACATGAATAGAGTAAAATACATGAGCTGAAAAAGTATGTGTGCACATATATGTTAATGAAATTAAAATTGAATGAAATAAATGAGTGTTTTCAATTAGCATAAAAATACTTATGTGATTTTGTTGTTTTATTAATGTCCTTTTTGCAGAGCATTGAAGAGTACTTACGAGCACTTGAGTCGGGAGATTGGAGTTGCATACTTACTACTTCTTTCGCTTTTTCTAAATCAAATTTTAAGCTTAATCTTGTATTAGGATTTTTCATTAGAGTATTTGTATAGGGTCTACTGTATTTCTGGATGAGAATAGTAGTTTTACCACTTCAAGATTGTATAAAAACATTTCTCGTTTGTATAGGATTACTTCTATCATAATGATGTCTTTTTGTTCGCTTATCCTTCCTTTGTTTTGAATATTCTGTTCACTTGTCTAAGTTCCTAATCTATTAATGGATGACGTTGATCCTTATGGTACATCTATTCCATTAACTAGTATCCCTAATAGATCTGAAAATATAACTATCCTTGTTGAAGAGTTGGTAAAAGATTACATTACTAGCAAAACCCTAGTCTCATAGTCATATGATTACGGCTTGTCTAGGTATCCAACTGCATAGCCATATGGTCAAAGTAATACTTCATTAAACTTGATCATATCTCTTGACCTAAGTGACACCGTGTAAACACCCTGCATGTAGTCACGTAGGGAGACCATAGCAAATTCGGTTCTAATCAGCCCGATGGTCTACAGTCATGGCCCTTGACAACATTCAGCAAGAAATGCATTAAAGTCAAAAGACATATATCCCCCCCTCGATCAGAACGGAGGGTGCCCATTTTACATGCTAACAGATTTTCAGCCAAAACTACAAACTATTTGAAGCACATAAACACTTCACACTTTACTTTCAATGGATATAACCATGCATGCATGGAAAAATCATCAATGAAGTTCACGAAAAAAGATAGTTTCCAAAAGAAGGTGTTTGCATAGGACCATAAACATCACAATGTACAAGCTACAACTTTTGAGTTGCTCGAACTCAACCATCTTCTGGGAAGGATAAACGTTGCATTTGCCCAAAATGGAGCCTTCACAAACATGTTTACCAGGTGCCTCAAGTTTGGGCAAAGAGGACACCATTCAAATTTCTAGAGGTGTAGCAAACTAGCAAAATTTAGATGACCAAAGCGTGCATGCCAAAGCTTTGCATCTCACATAGCTTGAAGATCATGTACTGCACATGTTGAATCATTCATAGATTTTTCATAGTCTATGAGCTTATACATCTCATGACATAAAATGCTAGAAGCGATAATCACCTCTCCATTTGACGGATCATGAATTGTACATCGATCATTGATAAATTTCACAACCATGCCAATCTTGGCTAAAGCTAAAACTGATAACAGATTCTTCTTGATCCTTGGCACAAATAGAGCATCCAAAAATGTGAAAGAACTACCATCAGTAGTAGTCAAAAATATCTTACCAACGCCCATCATAGGATAAGAGGAGTTTTTGGCACACATGACAGTATTGCTTGTAGGGGGAGGCTGGAGTGAAGTGAAGAAATTGCACTCCGAGGTAATATGTTTGGTTGCCCCACTATCAAAGTACCAAATATCTGAGTCTAGTGTAGATATACACTATTCAAGAGAGGATAGTTCAACACGCATAATGGACCTGTTGTGCCTAGAATGATCTTCCTACAAAAGAACAAAGACTAACTCCTCAAATGTTAAGGCATTTGGATTTCCTTTCATCAACAAAGAAAGAGTAGAAGCAAAACTTTGGTATGAATCTGGAAGACATTTGGATTAGTCTGCACAAGTGAACGATCAAGCAAGACTTCATCAGCACAAATTAACTCTTCCTTCAAATCTTTGATCTTTGTTAGAAAATTGTCGATAGAATTACCTTCATTTATATGCTCACTCTGAGGTAAGCAACATGAGCCTCATTTCTAGCCTGGCACAATGTGGTAACTGTATCCCAAGCATCCTTAGTTGTTATGCAACAGCAAATGTGAGGAGTAATGGCACGTTTGAAAGACAAGGCTATCAATGCATGTGCTTGAGCATCTCTACCATCCCAATGAATTTGCACCACAGTAGGTGCACCAGAAACTACAGCACAAACAAGAACATGAAGAATATCATCATCTTCAATGTCGTGTACATCAGCTTCAGTACCTGTATTTGCAACTGTAATAGGACGTTTTTCAAGACCGTCCATACTATTCCACAGTCCTTTTGCGACCAATATATGATGCATCATATAAGCCCAAAATGGGTAATTCGTAGCATCAAACTTATCCTCAACAACCAACATACAAAATAGATCACTGCTTTTAGCCATGGCCACTGACTAAAATACCTTGATGCAAAAAAATGAATGTATTTGAAGAAGTTGAACATAATTACCCTGATGAGTTCTGCTAAACCTGTAGTAGACTTCGCGATGCTTATACTGGTGGACCAAAACCTGCATATATCTTTGGCAAAAAAACACATAATAGCCTACACAAGCATTGTGATAGTGTGTTTAGAGGCGAAATGAGCTCAGATCGCGATTTCGACACCATAGAGTGAAGATGTTTTGATCTCCTAATCACCTTGAGTATGCTCACCAAATTTTGTGTGATTCTAAGACCCTGGAGAGATGTTGATGATGCCCTTGATGAAGCGGCAACCTGCTCTGATACCAATTTTTGGAGTTTAAGGTCTCTGGAAGCATGCGAATAGCACAAGGAAGAAGAAGAAGAAGCTTGAGGCATAATTCACAATACTGAATGTATTACCACTAGAATGTACATAGATAAGTGACCCATTAGGAAAATATAGGTATATACAAGCGAGGGGAAGAAGTCTCCTAAAGAGGGAAAAAAGTGCCTCGGTGGCCCTAGTGTGTTCACACACATCGCCACCTAAATATATCAACAATCAGCTTGGTCTACACTCAACTTCACATTATAATCCACTGGTTGTCTAAATGGCTTACATTCATTCATACCAAACCTATATAGCAAGTCAAGTAAGTATTTCATTTGCATAACATATGAACCCTACTTGGCATATACAATCTCAATGTCTAAGAAGTACTTTAGCACTCCAAGATCTAAAAACTTGAATTCATGGCCCAATATGGCCTTAATTTCCTTGATACCTACATCATCTTTCCCTATTACGATTAAATCATCAACATATATGCATATGTCACAAAATTCTCATGAAGCCTTTTTACATAAACTGAAGGATCAACATAACTTGTTGAACATCTATATCTAATAAGGTACTAAAAAAGCCTTTGATTCCATGCCCTTGGTGCATGCTTGAGTCCATACAAAGCTTTCCTAATTCTTCATACAATATTAGGGTTTCTAGGATCGTCATATCCCATGCATCACTATATGTAGATAATATGTTGGAGATAACCATTTATGAAAGCGTTATTAATGTCTATTTGGAAAATTCTCCACCTTTTAGAAGCTAAAATGGAAATTAATGTCATAATTGTACTTATTTTTGCAACAAGACCAAGTATCTCTTCATAATCTATCCCATGTGTTTGGGTAATACCCTTAGCCATACTTGGCTATTGATCCATTAGAGTTCCTTTAGTCTTGTAGACCCACCTATTTGTGATTTCATGTCATCTTCTCTAGGTACAAGGTCCCATGTCTGATTTTCATGAAGAGCATCCATCTCTCTCTCATATCATTTGTCCATACCTTGTATTGACAAACTTCTTCATATATGCATTGTTCCTTGTCCTTCACAACCAGAGACATGAAAGCATAAAGCCTAGCAATGAAGCTTTCATATGTTAGCCTTTGAATAGGGTGTTTAACCCTCTCTCAACTCCTCTCATTACCTATGGTAGAATACTTCTTCCAGGCCCTATTTTGTTTCACATTAGGAGTCACTACCTCTTGAAAATCATCTTCATCCTCACTAGAATGAAAGTCCCTTAACACATTACCCTTATCAAATTGCTTGTGGCGGCATTCAAACCTAGGTTCAACTTCCTTCTCTTTTACTTTGTGATGAAGGACTCTTTCAGGGTCTTAAAGTAGAGAGGCCACTAAAACTTGTGCTAAATTGAGTTTGACCTTCATAGACTTTTTCTGCTTCCTCAATATCTTCAACCTCCAATGCATTAGCCTACCACTTTTTCATTGGGACATCCTTTAGTGGTTAGTGGCTCTTTATGATTGCCTTTGTCTATGCTTGCAATTCTAACTATGAGAGAACGACCACATGGATTTGTCTCAACCCTCTCCACATCAATACCATCCTTGCTGGGGACTTTAACATGGATGTGGAAGCCATCATAGGAAGATGGGGTAGAAAAGTCATGTGAGTGAGCGTAATGAAAACAAAATATTTGATATCACCTTAAGCTTCATTATAATCTATCAGACATTAAGGATTCCAATTGCTTCTCTTGGTTGAACCTTCAATCAGGTAATAAGTTATGCAAAGTTTGACTTTACAAGGGATGACTAATGGGAAAGAAATCAAACAATTATAAAACAAAGAAAAAAAAACTTTTAGAGAAGGATGATTCACCTAGGGAAGGAAGTCAACAAAAGTAAAGTTCAGTTGTACAATGGGATTCGCAAGATCAAAATAATTCTTACATATGAAGAAGAGATTAAGAGAAAGAACCTATACCTGTTCTTCAAGGATGTGTGGGCACAAAAAGATAACAAAACCTTTGGGGAAATATGTAGACTAGTGAAGAACCTACGAAAAGAAGCCATTCCTAGAATGATCAACCATCATGGTGTGGAATGCCCCATTGATGAAAAGAACGAGGATCTAACTATTTGGCATTACTAGAATGTGTTAGGGGTTTCATGTACTCTCTCAAGTAGGAGACAAGAACACATGGCCCTCATTTCTAAGCTCAGATATAAGAAAGACTTGGCTAATATGTCTTATTGGTTAGAAACTATGATAACTAATTAGTTGTGTGATGTCATTTATGCCCTTACTAGAGGTAAAAGTCTAGGTCTTAATGGCATTACAAATGACTTCTTCGAATCCTTTAAAGACATTCTATTAGGTGCTCTCTACATGGTTTAGAATGAGGCTCTCAACATTTATGCTCTTCTTGTGTGCCACAATGTTGTTGACATGAGCCAATTACCGTGCTTGAGACTTTCTATAAAGTCTTTGCCAAATGTTTGGAAAATCACATCTCCTGTCATCTTGGATTTTGGGTTCATGAAAACCAAAAGGGATTATGAAAGGTTGATCTATCCTTGAACAGAGCTTCAACATTTGGGTAGGTATCAAGTATGCCAAAGAGTCATCTCCATACCTCCTTTCCTCAGGATAGATTTTGATAAAGCTTATGAGAGGTTGAAGTGCAATATCATTTTTCAATCCATCATACATTTCTGATGATACTAACATGTTCCAGCTCCATAATTATATTGATAGCATCTTCAATGTTTGGCATTACCTTGATATTTTTTGCATTAATCTTGGTCCGCAAATTGACCATTCCAAGATGGGCTTCAAGGATTTTTCACACCCCCACTCACTTTTTCTTCTTGATCATGGTTGCAAGGATCTTGTAGGTGGTCAATTGTTCTACTTGCTTGGGATTCTAATGCAATTCTAGATGTCTATGAGCGAAGAATAGAGCTTGATTCTCTATAAACTAGAAACAAAATCCAATATGGAAAGGCATGTAGCTCAATGTGGGGGGCAAAGAAATAGTTATCAACGCATTCCTTATTTCATGCATCATCTACTCTTTCGCCTTTTGGATACCAAAATAAATAAGCTTTGAAAAATCTATAGGGTGTGTCAAAACCTCCTTTGTAATGGTGATCCCAATAGTAGAGGGATTCCCAAAATTAACTAGGTGACTTGTACCTACTCTAAGGACAAAGGGAGTTTGGGTATTTTGGATGTTGAGGCCATGGCTAACAAGCTTGGAGCGAAGTGGATGATCAAGGCATCCCAAAATGAATAGGAGTCTTGGGGTACGCTTATTTTTCAGAAAACACGATTCTATTGGGTTCCAATCAACGGCATCAAGTGTGTTGAGAAGAAAAAATATTCAAAGAGGTAAGCGGTTGTGTTCTAAGGGGTTTCACAAGTGGGAACACTTGTGGAACCTAGAAAAAGGTCAGTATATCAAATTTGAGGACATTTACTACCATTCACAGAGTGGACTATGATGATTGGTGTCTTTTATGGCACATAATAAGTTTGTGGAATGTTTTTGAGGTTCCTCTTTTGCTTGGCCAAAGATCTCCGTATCCCGAAAGGGTTGTGGTGGGATAATGGTAATTGGATGAAAGATATTTCAAGAAAAAAAAAAAGAGATCTAAATTAACATTTAACCTTAAACATGAAGTGGAGCATGGATTGGTTGTGGATCGTATAAGAAATCAAGTTTAAAGATTTGTGCCATCCTTCGATCGAGAACAACAAAATGGTCCTCATGTGGCCAATCCTTCATCGATAAATAAGATGAATATTTAGGCTAGCAAAATATGTGGAATTGTCTAGTGGTGTAAAAGATTCATAAGTTTAGGGAAGACACAGTTAACTTTTTCTTTTCCTGTCTAGAGAGTCCTACTATATGGCAAGAAAGATTTCCTCAAAGCCACATCAAATTCGTTGGAAATAGGCCCTGCCGAGAGAAGCGATTGGCTACTTTGCAACTCTTTGGAATGTTATACAAAGTGAGGCTCTATGGAACATCTGAAAGACAAAATGCATGGCCAACTTTGGCAAAGCCCCCAAGAGAATGGTGAATAGAAAAATCTATGTTTAGCATAGGTAGAGGAATTAAAAATAGTAAAAGATCGTAGAAAACAACAAACACAAGTATAAATGGCTCCGTCACTATTGGGATGAAAAGATAATAGACCTTCTTTGTATTTCTCTCTAATATACTTGCATCTCTCCTCCTCCTGTTAAGGAAAAAAAAACTTGCATGAGGGTTAAGGACTAGAATCGCTTCGTTGTAGAATGCACATAGACTAGTTGCATGGTCATTGAAGTGTTCCAAAGATATAATAGACATGGATGTAGCTCAATCTAATTCAAGTTATCTGTGCGGATAAACCATGTTCCGAAGATCTAAGAGGCATGCATGTAGTTCAATCGCGTTCAATGTATCTGTGAGGATGAAGCTTTTTCGAAGATAAAATAGGCATGTATGTAGCTCAATCTTATTCAACTTATCTGTTCTGTATACTGTGTGTGATAAAAAGGAGAAACAAAGATTATCATGATATCTAGTATTTTATAGGAAGAGAGGTGGATGCAGCCAATAGACGAATGCATAACTGTTATCATGACCTGAAGCCATCTGAAGCCAATGGAAGAATGCATAATTGTTATTATGACCTGAAGCGACACATACCATGCCCTACATTAGCATGCTTTTTTTTTTTTTTTACGAGGAAGTTCGGTCAAAGACCAATCTCTCTTTCCTTTTTTTACGAGGAAGTTCGGTCAAAGACCAATCTCTCTTTCCTTGATTTGATTGAAAGAACAATTTTACACGTGAACGATATAGTGTGGGTGGTTGGACCTTCCATCTTTTAAGGCGGAGGCAAGAGTTCAACTTGTAAGATTTGAACTTATGATCTATTCCTTAGGAGTACGATGGACTAACCACTTGCCTCAAAAGCCATAGTTGAGGATATTTAGGAAGTAATCCTCTCTCTTAAAGTGTGGTTCAACCATCTCTTAACTATCATATCTTGAGTCTAACACTCTCTTCCTCTTCTAGAGATCATTGTCTTCAATGATAAATCCTTGATCTCCCCTTGAATTGATGTCCTCACCCTGGCACAATCTTTTGAACCTTCTTGTTCTCAACCATGGTCTTTTGAATCTTTGCTCCCAACATTGGTCTTTTGAACCTTGCCTTTCCGCTTCTTGGCCACTTGCTTACAGACTTGCCTTGTTCGCAACCTTGGTCTCTTGAGCCCATAGTTCTCACCCTCAATATCTTGAACCTAGTTCTCACTCATGCTAGGTATCTTGAATCCTGCATTTTAGAACTTCCATTCGAAAGTTCGTTATGAGAGCTTTCCAATGGTACCTTAGATGTCTAAAGCTGACCTACGATAGGAAGATACACTCTAATCTTTGTTGGGCTCATCTTTGAAAGGGACATGTGCGTCTTCTATCCACCTTGTCCAAGCCTACTCCCTAGGCTCTGATACCAATTGTGGGATTTGAACTTATCACCTACTTGCTAGGAGTATGATGGGCTAAACACTTGTTGCAAAAGCCATGGTTGAGGATTATTTCCTAATCCTCACTCTTAGAGTGCGGTTCAACCATCTTCTGTCTATCATATCTTGAGTATAACACAACCCACATCTACGGTAGGACATATGTGAGCCTAAGGTGAGTACATTTCTTTGGGTTATATCAAACCAAATGTTTTCAGGAGTTCTTCCTAAGTTTTGCTTTCAGACAGTCTAACCTTGCTTTCTGGAACATGAGGGGTCCCATGAATTCTTTCTTTGTTTTTCAATCCACTTGTCGAAAATTTAAGAACGATTGATCGTTCTGAAAAAGAGTAGCTTCTTCTCTGTAGTTCCAGTTTTCCTCTTACAGTTAGATGATAGATCCTTCCCACGGGTGGCACTTGAAAGAACGAGACTATTCACGACCGCTTGCGTCTGCCTCTTCATACCTCCGCAATTTATCAAGGTCGATAGCGATCTCCGAATCTTCCGTATAGTGTGCACGGACGCACATACTCTGACGTGCGCATTCCCCCAGAAGTATACATCTGTACTAACGGACTAGTCACAGCAGTTCATCGCTTTTCTCCTTCCTTGAGGGTATCAACGTGGAGACGCTCATAATCCAAGGGACAAAACCCACTCGCGCGCGCATGCACACACAACACACACAGGTACGCACGCAGGCAAACTCACATTCTTGAAAGGTTTTAATGAGGTTGCGTGCTAGTCCGGATGCGTCGTCATTCATAGGCAGTCACAGAGGATTGCAACATGCGTCTCTCCTGGATGGTTTCTACTAAGCATGCGCCATGGCTTCTGCTTGCTTTCAATCAAAGAGGCTGCCTTGCTTTACAATATGTGAAGCTCGGCCCTATTTGTCTTGAATTAGGTCATCCGTTGTCGCAGATGGCTAGTAAATAGGTTACTTGTGTCTCCTGTGTTTTGAAGAGGACAGCGACTATGCTTCCAGAACGAGAAGACATTGTTGCAGGTTTGCAGATGATAGAGCGTACTGAACTTTTAGTGAATAGCGTAGCTGGACTGTATTGGTACCGACAGACCTACTCTTCGGAAGTGATCGATGAATTCTACGAGTCCGTATGCAAAGGTGAAGCCACACAGATAAGCGCCATAACAATGGAAGAGAGCGAAGATTGATTACTACGTAGCTCTTTCTTCATATATGAAAAAACACACAGAATGGTTATTTGATTAAATCCTGAGTTTGGACGCTCGTTATCAGAACTTGTTTGAAGATACAGAACAATAGCATCAATCGATTAATAACGAATGGTGGTCGTCTTTGCAACTCGCGAGAAGGTGTATTCATGATCTACAGGAATTGGAATCGCCAGAGAGTTACGATTATTCATTTTTTACGGCATTGGATTTCTCTCGCAAAGGGGGTTTGGAGAGACTGAACACTTCTCACTGAAGAGGGCATTCGTGGTATCTATCTATATCCATTAACAACCAATATTGTTCCTCTCTCTACTTTTATCAACACCAACTTTTCTCTTGATTCTATAAACTGTTTTTGCATCCAGTTAAGATTGTTGGTCTAAGTACTTAGGCTCTCACCCATGGAGTTGAAGCTCATAGACCTATGAGGCAGACAATGCCTACACTATGGAGACACAAGAAGGACCTTACAAGACTATTGTATCTAGAGACACAAGAAGGACCTTACAAGACTCAGCTAGAATACATACAAAGCAACCGATTGAGTGCTCTTATCTATGAGGATGGTTTAAGAAAGTTGGTTCTCCAATTTTTGAACCCTCAACACCCATTTGGTCTTGATCACCCTGTGGTCAAGCTTAAATACGGATCCCACATAGATAAACAAGGAACCATGTATGCACTCACTTGTTTTCATGAGAGAAATAATGACTTTCATACACTCATTCCATATCCAGATCTAGAAAAAACCAAAAGTAGAAGATCCATTGAGAGTAGCTCCTAGTACTCCATGTACAAAATTGATGCTAACATGGATCATAGCCACCTTTAGAATACCGCAAGACAATCGAGGTATTTATTTATTTGTGAAAAAAATCCATAGAGTATTCTTTTTGGTGTTTTCTTTCACATGTTTACTACCTCAAGGAAAACTTCATAGTCTACTAGTTCATGGATCTTGAGAATCAATGTAAAGTACTCAATTTGGATTTTAATTCAAAAAGATTGTACTAAGTCACACATATTAGTTGAACTACACATACTTGGCAAGGAAAAAACGTTTTCCCATTATCGAAGTCAATAACTCCTCAAAGGCATGCAGGATCCATGGGAATGGGACCCTAAAACCCAATATGGTTTCACAAAGACAAGTCTACAGACCCACCTTAAGTAAGTTAAGTTCTTCCATAACCTAGGCACACGAAGATCAGAGGAAGAGACTATTACACCAAAAAGAGAGAGACAAAGAGGAAATAGAATACATACAGATCTTGATGATATAACATTGAGACCCTCTTAGGTAGTGAAAGTGATGAAAATTTACTTCAATGGCACTAGAGATCTTTACAAGCACCTCGCTTCATTTAAATAAGTTCTTCGATCTAAAGAGATTGAGGGCTTGTTTACACAATTCGATGCCTTTGGATTAACCTTGAAGGGTATGATCCTAGCTTTCTTCTAGCCATTGAATAAGGGAAACTACCATCAAATAGATCAACTTTTAGAGGCATCCGGCACTCAGTTTTCTAAGAGTTCTAGGCTTAGGTACATCATTTCGTCCTTAATTTATAGCTTAAATCAACCCCACGAAGAGATGGAGATGCTGGGAAGGAGGTTTGAGCAACAACTTGAGAAATTTCTAGGATGTGAGCTACCTACCCAAGCAAAGCATGTATTATTGTTCTTGGATGGATTTATAACTAGGAAACCAAGTCATACATTAACCTGAAAGACTTGGATCCCATATATTATTGTGTCAAGTTGTGTATTGACATATTGGTGGGAGACCAGGTGGTTCTGTACATTTGGTATGATACATATAATACATGTACAGTACGTGAACGGTAGGTGGAAGGGTGTTTTGGTACGGTATGATACGTATATATATTTTTTAATATATATATTTTTATGTATATTTTATATTTTTTAAAGACAATTCGTATATAATAATATACTCTCCATGCATGTATTTATAGTGAATTACCACATGAGCACTTGAGTCTCTCAGCATGGTTAACTATGAATAGTATGGCTCATACAATGAGGTTCCAAGTTCAAAAGGTTGAATGATAATTTTTTTTATAGAACAAGTACCATACATGTACAGTACGTTCGGTACGTACTCTACATATCGTACACATCCAAGATGTTTGGCATGCAAATTTTTCCAACCTTAGTGGGAGAGAAGATAGATTTTTCCAAACTCTATAAAGGATTTGCCACTCTACTAATACTATCTCCAAATCTTCTTATTCACTAGATGATTCAGCATAACTAGTAGCTCAAAATCTAGGTCGAAACTTTCAAAAAACATAAGTCCACTGAGTAACCATGGTAAAGTGTTGCTATGTATATGGAGATGAACATATGGAAAATGCTTATCCTATGCAAGCACAAGCTATGGCTATCCAAGGACCCTATTATTGTACCATTGAAAGATAGTAGACCAATCATCTAGCTGAATATGTCTCATACAAGTAACAAGCAGATAGGAAACCATACAAGCAACCCTCTCACCAAAACCCACCTGTGATCCAAACTACATTAATGTGACATACAAAAAACCAAACTCCAAATGACAAATGAGGCAAGTAAGATCATAAGCTTCAAGAGGCCCTTCTTAGAGATGCTAAGAATATCGCTTTATTAATGACTACCCTCATCCTCCACCTTTAGTCTAGCCATAATACATCATGATTTATGGATATTTTCTTTAATCTTGCATGGAACATTTAATTCAAGGTTCTCCTTATAATCATGCCAATGCTTTAAATTTTACCCCCATGAATGTCGTAGTACAGCGAACACAACAAGACATAGAAAAAATCACCCACATACTGGTTAAAAAAAACTCAAAAAGCTCGATCAAGATCAAGAAGCAAAGTCTAGTGAGTCAGATGGATCTAGTAGGAAGAAGGCTAGAGATTGAAAGAAAACTAAGTTAGAATTAAGAGAAAGTGGACTTAAAAGCTTTTCAAATTAGATTCTCGCATTATAAAGAGCAATATAAATAATTGGAACTCACTTCCCTGTCTCCCTCATCCTCAAGACCTCCACCTACCTCATCCCCCCACCTTGCAGCATCCATTTCTCCATCCCAAAGGAAGGATCAATACTTGTAGATCCTATCCCTGAAGACTTGGACATGATCTTCAAGGTTTAACAAGCTTGTCTTCAAGAAAATTAAAATGCAAAAGAAACTAAAAAAGAGCATCTAATGTGGGAATCTAGACATTGAAAAAACAAAGCTATGTGAAGATGGTAAAGCTAGCCCAGGCTATGTTCACTACTATCAAGCTTTCAATCTCTCTAATTCTGTCAAACTCGTGCTACACTTTGAATGGATGTTAGACACATTAGAGAAATTGGTGGCTAGACAAGAAGCCTTAGCATCCCAAGAGGATCCTTCCATTCCCAGCTAGAAAGAAATCTCTACCTTGGGAGGAGCTTGTGTTCCTCAATGCATTCATTTCAGAACACTATCGATCACCAAGTAATCTCAAGAGTTCCTATGAGAGATCTGAGAAGCCAAATGTGACAAAGAAGAAGGGAACCACCCACTCAATCATGAAATAGATGACCTTCATTGATCCATTTCCCCAAGTAATCCAATTACACTATGTACATCTAATGCACCATTAGCAAAAGGAGCAGCTCACTTTGATTCTAATCATTTCATGAATTATTTGAAATTGGTGCACCATGGGAATCTAAGTCAATCCACATGAGAGCATCCACCATGTTGGCGAGAAGTAATACTCCATTATGCCCAAAAACATAGATGGTCTAAGAAACACTAAGTTACAATTCGATCTCACTTTAGAAGAATTGCTAAAGATAAAATCGGAACTATGGAAGCATGCGGTGGATTAAAATCCAAAACGTGGCTCCACACATCTCATGGTAGATACATACATACATACACACACACACATACATACATACATATATGCATACATACATACATACATACATACATACATACATACATACATACATACATACATACAAACGAACAAACAAACAAACATGCATACATACACAAAAAAACATACATACATACACACATACATAGATAGATACATAGATACATACATACATGCATGCATGCATGCATACATACATACATACATACATACATACATACATACATACATACATGCATACATATATACATACATGCATGCATGCATACATACAAAAATATTTACACATGTGCATTATTTCATACATAGTGACATACATACATACATACATACATACATGCATACATATATGCATACATGCATACATGCATGCATGCATACATGCATGCATGCATACATGCATACATATTTACACATGTGCATTATTTCATACATAGTGACATACATACATATTATGTGTACTATTGCATACAGTGGACATTACCTTAGAGTCCACTTATATCATATATATTTTGGATATTACCTTAGAATCCACTTATATCATAGATATTTGCTTTTATGAATTCAGTAACTCAATTATCTCATGTTTCATATTTTCCAAACCCACTACTTGGTCATCTTTTTTTTAAGTACGTTGAGACATTATGCATGCATAGAGAGTTATTAATGTTTATAATTTAGATTTTTCTACGTTCCTCTACTTTTCTTTTAAGTACATCCATTATCTCGCATCTTCATTTGTGAATGGTATGTCCACATGTTTTTCAGCTCCCTGTTTTTTACAATGAACATTATGTGGGGCCAAAAGGGAGGAGACTTGTTACAATCAAGGATCCTCTTACCTTAACACTCTAGGACCTCTCAATAGACCACTCTTTGGTCTGTTTGCCCATGTTGACTGCACACCTTTCCTTCCAAATCTTCCAAAATGCTTTGCTTGTAATGGCATTCCACAAAGAAGACGAGCACCTAATTGCTCCCCGAACCAGAGCTTGAAAATGCTTTTATTGGCATACTCAATGTTGAAAATGCTTTTGTAGTAAACAAGCAAAAATGTTCAAGGATGACAACGATGTTTGCTTCTTTTTGCCTACATAAAACCGGAAAATCAACACTACTTAAGGTTGTACATATTTATATGTTGTTCATTCACCGCTTTTATACTACAAGCATTCGACATACTACTACATCTGAAACGGACAAGAAGAGTGCATTATCTGAACATTCTGAAATTTTTAAAACCACAGAAAAAACACCCAAAATGGTATGATGCTACTCCTGATGGTATATATGTTTACCTCGACACTCTATACATGCTATCATTTGCATACGACCAGCTATGGTATCAATTAGACATGTAAAGTAGAAGATGTCTATTTATCACGGATTTGGTCATACCTGATACTTTGAGGAATACGGAATATTGAGCATATTCTGAATTTGGATAACAACAGAATACGAATTCAGGTTGCACACATAACTAATGATACATGTGAAGGTATAGATGTCTACCTCATATGTTATTAAGCACAAGTATAAAAGGTTATTTGTATGGACTACTCTTTCGGAACTCTATGCATGACCTTTTTAGATACGAGGGATTCATATCTCATCAGATGCTTGGTGAACCACACTACAGAGCTTGCTGAAAAAAAAAAAGCTTAAAGAACGATCAGAAGTATGTGTATAAATATTATTGCCTACTTCGGGTCTACAATCTGTCGATCATAGTGAATAAGTTAATCCTTGTTCAATGAGGTTTATTAAATGGTCCACATGGACAACAGTTTCCATCAACTGTAATCCTCCTCTCTGTCTTAGCATCAAGAAAACATATTTAATGCTTTCCCTTTTAATTTTTTGAAAATGATTAGTTGATGACATAAATGTATATCTTGCTCCTTTCATTGATGGTATTCAAGAGTTATATATATATATATATATATATATATATATATATATATATATATATATATATATATATATATATATATATATATATATATATATATATATATATATATATATATATATATATATATATATATATCTATATATATATGTGTGTGTGTGTGTGTATGTATGTATGTATGTATGTATGTATGTATGTATGTATGTATGTATGTATGTATGTATGTATGTATGTATGTATGTATGTATGTATGTATGTATGTATGTATGTATGTATGTATGTATGTATGTATGTATGTATGTATGTATGTATGTATATATATATATATATATATATATATATATATATATATATATATATATATATATATATATATATATATGTATATGTATATATATGATGGAGAGTGTTAATCTCCAAAAGAACAAGTTATGCTTGATGTTAGAGCACCTCTATATCAAGAATAACTCAAAACCTTTACCAATTTGGAAGATCAATAACAGATTATCAAAACTTTGAACTAACTGTGAAGAGAGTCACTACTCACAAAGTCTGTTGCACATAATACACTCATTGACTGATCAAAAATGTAAAGTTTTTTTATACAACTTTGCACAATGTGTCAGCTAATGTTTGCAAACCTTTTCCAAGTCAAATCATTTCTAAAGACTCAGTAGATCTTGAGAAATGAATCAAACAGTTCACCCATGTCTGAAACTATTCTTCAGTATAATCGATTTTCACACCTGCAACTTCTAACACATGGTATTCCCAAACTAGAACCCCTTTAATCAAATGCTTTTAGCCATAGATGGCTTACCTTTCAACTTAGATTTTGACTCCTCATTTGTGCAAAACTTTACACTGTGCATTGAGAACTCATCAATTCTTTGACCATCGAGATTGTGCCTATTTCAGAAGAGACTCAGCACTTTTACACATATAGATGTTCCTACTCATAATCCTCTCAGTCTGTTTATAATTAGGCTCTCAAATCTTATCCATAGATACATTATCAGTGGACTCACACATTTACAAAAGGATTCTGAAATGATCAAGTGCACAAGGAGAACTCAGAGAAATATCGGGCGCAACTTTTCTTCTTTTCTAGAAAAAATTTACATCTGTTGATGAGGGACATCTACTTCACTTCTCAATCATCTAAATGACTAATAGATGAACTTTCATACTCTCTCATACATATCCCGACATTCTTCTTGTATATATAGGCATATATGTACAAGTTCATGATCAAAACTAAAGGTATATGTGAGCTAATTATAAGTTCAATGTACATAGGTATAGAAGTCTTCATTTCTTGAATGTGCATTATCTTCAGGCTTCATAGGCTAATCTTTTCTTCAATCTTTGACTTCAATCCTTCATTCAAAACATCGATTGGTGATTGACTTGCACCAACAGCTCCCCCTCAATCATCAATTGAGGTTTTCTCTATCTTCTTTATACCTGCCATGTCTTTGAATCTCTGTAGCTTTGGTCCATCCAAGCTTTTGGTTAGCATATCTGCAATCTGAGCTTTTGTTGAAGTATGTATGACTTCAATCTCTTTATCAATCACCTTCTCTCTTAAGAAGTGATATTGAATCTCAATGTGTTTAGTCCTAGCATGAAAAACAGGGTTAGCAGCTAGATACAATGAGCTCATGTTATCTCCATGAATAGTGGGTGTACTCTGAATGATGTCAAAACTCTTCATGAGAGTTTTCAACCATATGAATTCCTTTGCAGCTTCAACCATACCTTTATACTCTACCTCTGTAGATGATAAAGCAACTATGTGTTGCTTCTTAGAACACAAAGAGATTAACTTATCTCCCACATAACACAAGTATCCATATGTTGATCTCCTATCATCAGGATTACCTGCCCAATCTGTATCACTATATATCTTGATGTTTGTATCTGATGTGAAACCATAATACAAACTTTCCTTGAGTGTACCCTTAGTGTACCTCAACACTCTTTGTCCTGCAACCCAATGTTCTTTCCTAGAACAATGCATGAATTGAGACAACACTCCAACTGCATATGACAAATCACACCTAGTTAATGTAGCATACATTAGACTACCAACAAGTCTTTGATATAGCTTCATATCCTTGAATCTTCTCCTCCATATCTGCTCAATTTGTGATTCACCTCCATTAGAGTAGGTGCTACCCTACAATCTTCCATTTTAAACTTGATCAACAAGTTCTTCAAATACCTTTCTTGAGTCACATACACTCCATGTTGAGTATATGAGATCTCCATGTCCAAGAAATATGACAAGTCTCCCAAGTCACTAATCTTGAACTCTTTCTCCATTTGCTTCTTGAGGCTTTGTATGCCCTTCTCATCTATACCTGTAAGAATTATGTCATCAACATATATGCACATGTAAATGAACCCATCATCACTTGCTTTAACAAGAAAGCTACCATTAGCTTTAGGTACTTGGAAACCTAGTTCCTTCAAGAACTTCACAAGCCTATAATTCCATTCCCTTGGGGCCTCCTTCAAAACATACAAAGCTCTCTTGAGCGTACATACATATTTTGAATACCTTTTATCTCTAAACCCTTATGGTTGTTCCATGAAAACATCATCTGAAATATAACCATTAAGAAAAGCATTCTTCACATCTAATTGACATAATCTCCAACCTTTACATGCAGCAACGGCTATGAGTGTCCTTATGGTTGTCATCTTTGCCACAGGACTATAGGTCTCATCATAATCTATACCATATGTCTGAGTATACCCTTTCACAACAAGTCTAGCTTTATACCTAGACACACTCTCATCTCCAAACCTCTTTGTCTTGTAGACCCATTTGCATCCAATGATCTTCTGACTATTTGGTTTAGGAACCAAATCCCATGTCTCATTCTCCATCAATGCATCATACTCTTCCTACATAGCTTTCTCCCAATTTTCCTTACCTTTTGGCTCTTCATATGTAGAAGGGTCTTCATCTTCTTTCACCATGTAATCATAGTCTTTAGTAGTCAAAAAAGAAGTGCCATACCTATACCTTATAGGTTGCCATTTGTGTCTTGATGACCTTCTAAGTTCTCCACTTCTTGAAGTTTCTGGTTTATCACATTCTGGATCAAACCATGGCACTTCTTCAACTTCAACTTGTATTTCATTATTCTCGTCCTCATCAAATATCTGAACCTTTGATTTACCTTTCTTCTTATCCAAAACTTCTTCATCACCTGCATGAATATTAATTGTACCTGCATACCAAGTACCTTGCTCATCAAATGTGACATCCTTTGACACAAGGAATTGCTTTGTAGATGGACTCCACAACCTATAAGCCATCTGCTTATCATCATAACCAATTAATACATACTTTTCAGATTTAGGTTCCAATTTATGTCTCAACTGAGATGGCACATATGCATAAGCCAAACATCCAAATACTTTGCAATGATCCAAGGTAGGTCTCTTACCCCACCAAGCTTCATATGGTGTCTTACCCTGCAAGGCTTTACATGGTAACCTATTGACTAAATATGTAGCTGTATTTACAGCCTCAACCCATAAATAGTTTGGATAATTTTTCTCCTTCATCATTGATCTTGCAAACTCAACAAGAGTTCTATTCCTTCTCTCTGCTACACCATTTTGTTGAGGAGACTACCTGCAAGTAACTTCCCTTTTTATACCTGCATTCCATAAGTAATCACTGAACTCGTTAGAGAAATACTCTCCCCCTCCATGTCACCTTAGTTTCTTCAACTTCTGACCTGTGATTCTTTCTACATACACATGATAATGTTTAAATGTATTGAATACCTCTGATTTATCTTTGATCACATATATGGTGATCCATCTGGTAACATCATCAACATAAATCACATAATATCTTGAACCATTTATAATGAAATCCTTTGATGGTCCCCACACATCTGTGTGTACCAATTCAAGCTTCTCTGAATACATGACACCATGCTTAGAATATGATTGCTTATGAGCCTTACCTAATTGGCATGCCTCACATCTTGACCTGCAACATTAGGCAATCCAAGCATTGAACCATTGTTAACCATATCCTTAATACCTCTTTCATTGAAATGTCCAAGCCTTTTATGCCAAAGATCTAACTCAAAGATCTTATGTCCTCCATAAGTAAACAAGGCATGACCAACATTACCTTGAATCTTCAATGTGAATAGTGTTCCTTCTTTCTTCCTTGAAACAATTTGTTTATACCCATTACTAGGGTCTTCCACAAAAACTACATCATTAGTAAACCTTACTTTGTAACCTTTTTCAACCATTTGCCCTACACTTATCAGATTCTTTGGAATTGTAGGAACATACAAGACCTTGCTCAGAAGAGTACTTCCATCCTTAGCCTTCACTGATCCAATTGACTTCACATTATGCTTTATATTATCACATGTTTGAACCACATGATTAATTACCTTATTCTCCAAGTCAGTCATCAAAGCTATGTTACCACTCAAGTGATTGCTACATCTTGAGGCAATGTACAAGACTCTTTGATCTTCACTTTGTCTTTCACAAGTTGCATTCATGATTAAAGTTGAGTCCTCCTTCTGATCTGAATCATAATTGTCGTAGGTATTGTTGTAGGATTGACTTTGGAATCCTCTACCTGCATTTTTTCCAAAGTAACCTCTACTACCTCTACCTCTGAAGTTACTTCTTTGATTTCTGCCACCTCTTCCTCTTGAATTAAAGTTCTAATTATATCCTCTATTATTCTGATTATTATGCCAATAATCATGAGCTAAATGATTTGTCTTACCACAAATCCAGCAAGCTTTGGCTCCATCTTTATTGCTTCTACCTGTTCCTCTACCTTTGCCACCTCCTCTTCCTCTTAGGAAGTTGGCTTGGCTAGTTGTACCTTCTTCTTCATTTACTTGTTGCTTGCCTTTGCTATGCTTCTTCTTATCCTTTGAATACATTGCTTGACCTGCACTCTTATCACCATCACCTTTGACATCCTGCTCAAAATTTAGCATGTGTCCTAGCAACGGATTTAAATCAAGAGTGAAATGATCTAGTGACAATTCAGTAGACAAAATGAATGGCTTCCATTTCTCATCTCCTCTCAAACCTGTGAGGATTTGCCTTAACAATTTATCCTCCTCAATATCTTCATCAACTGCACCTAATGCATCTGCAATGTCCTTCATCCTTGTTACATAATCAAAAATAGATTAAGAGGCCTTCTTCTTGAATGTGGTAAACTGTAGGGTTTTGGAAATGCTCCTCCAAAGCATTCCATATATCATTTGCACTTTCAAGACCTCTAATATGAGGTAGCAAGTAGTCATTGACTCCCATGTAGATAATGCTCCTTGCTTGAGCATCCTTCTTCATCCAAGTCTTCAGATCTGAGAGTTCATCCCTAGTTGGAACACTAGGATCTCTGAATAGTGGTTTTTCTTCTTCACCTGTGATGTAACCTATCGTGTCTTTGCTCATGAGATGAGCTTCCATCCTCATTGACCAAGCTGGATAGTTTTCTCTATCCAATTTTATCCTTTCTTCACCTATGTATTAAATTCTTCAAGCTTTATGAGGAATAAGTGTACCTTCACTTTGAATGAAGTTCCTTTTGATCTTCTTGATAGCTTATGGCCTCCTTCTCAAGCTTTCCCTTAAAGCTTTCACCTTTTGAACCTTCAAGTGTTGATTCCTCTATGACTGCAGCAGTCAAGGTCCTCCTTTCTTCTATTTTAATGATTCCTGCTCTGTTACCACTGATGGAGAGTGTTAATCTCCAAAAGAACAAGTTATACTTGATGTTAGAGCACCTCTATATCAAGAATAACTCAAAACCTTTACCAATTTGGAAGATCAATACCAGATTATCAAAATTTTGAACTAATTGTGAAGAGAGTCACTACTCACAAAGTTTGCTCCACATAATACACTCATTGACTGATCAAATATGTAAAGTTTTTTACAAACCTTTGCACAATGTGCCTAATGTCTGTGCACCTTCTCCAAGTTCAATCATTTCAAGAGACTCAGTAGATCTTGAGAAATGAATCAAACAGTTTACCTATGTCTGAAACTATTCTTCAGTATAATCGATTTTGACACCTGCAACTTCTAACACATGGTTCTCCCAAATTACAACCCATTTAATCAAATGCTTTTAGCCATAGATGGCTTACCTTTCAAGTTAGATTTTGACTCGTCATTTGTGCAAAACTTTATAGTGTGCACTGAGAACTAATCAATTCTTTGACCATCGAGATTGTGCATGTTTCAGAAGAGACTCAATACTTTTACACATACAAATGTTCCTACTCATAATTCTCTCAGCCTGTTTACAATTAGGCTCTCAAATCTTAGCCATATATAGATTAATTATGGACTTAGACATTTACAAAAGGATTCTTGAAATGATCAAGCGCAAAAGGAGAACTCAGAGAAATATTCGGCTCAACTTTTCTTCTTTTCTAGAAAAAATTTACATCTGTTGATGAGAGACATCTGCTTCACTTCTCAATCATCTAAATTAATAATACATCAACTTTCATACTCTCTCATACATAGCCGGACATTCTTCTTGTATATATAGGCATATATATACAAGTTCATGATCAAAACTAAAGGTATATGTGAGCTAATTATAAGTTCAATGTACATATGTATACAAGTCTTCATTTCCTGAATGTGCACTATCTTCAGGCTTCATAGGCTAATCTTTTCTTCAATCTTTGACTTCAATCCTTCATTCAAAGCATCAATTGGTGATTGACTTGCACCAACAACAATATATATATATATATATATATATATATATATATATATATATATATATATATATATATATATATATATATATATATATATATATATATATATATATATATATATATATATATATATATATATATATATATATATATATATATATATATATATATATATATATATATATATATGTGTGTGTGTGTGTGTATGTATGTATGTATGTGTGTGTGTATGTGTGTGTATGTATATTTGTGTGTATATGAGGGGACACAATAAGTTGGTTTTTCATGTTGCATATCTAAAAGATAACGGCCATATTTTCTATTATTGGGAAAATCACTACTAAGGAACTCATATGACTTATACAGGTCTCTTTAGATAATGATAGTATAACATTTGATCTTGATTTTAGGATTTCTTCATTGTTCGCTAGAAGTAGAGTGGATATTGACAATTTCCAATCTACGAGTGTATACAAAGTAACTTGTGAGTACTATATTAGGTTCAATATTTCAACTTTTGAGAACAACCACATCCCTTTTATTATAATGTAATGGTCATTTTTTTCTAGAATTTGATTTTGAAAGGCTCTATCATAAGGATGATTATGATTGAGATTCAGTGTTACATTTTTTAAGATCGGGTTTTGTTGGAGTTTGAGGTCTACGGAAGCGCGTGAAGAGCACAAGGAAAAAGAAGAAGCTTGGAGCACAGCACACAAGACTAAATGTATTGCCAAGAGAATGTACAAAGGTAAGTGACATGTTACCATTATAGGCATATATACAAGCTAGGGAAAAAACCTCCTAAAGAGGGAAAAAGTGCCCTAGTGGTCCTACTATATTCACAAACATCACTACTAAAGCATATCAACAAATCCCCCCTGGGAGTGATGCCATGAACAAGGAGGTGGCACTCATGTATAAGGAAGTGCCAAGGTATGTGGAATCAATCCACAAAATAAAGTAAGCCCAAAGCTTTTCTAAAAGCTTCAAACTTTTCCCTGGGCACACTACAACACATAAGGGGTATACCGGTCCCTATACCCATGCCATTCATAGGGCCATTTTCGCCGCGATGCCGGTATAGGTGCCGGTATGCACATCAATACAGAAGCATCGATATAGGCATTGATATAAGCACCGGTATAAGCGCCCGTATAAGTGTCGATATAAGCACTGGCATAAGCATCAAAAACTCTACAAGAGACTAAGAATTACGACCACCACATGTTAGAGAGTTGACTCTCCTCCCAACGTTATGCCTATATATAGCTTCTTGAACCAATGAGGACCACAAATGTAACTAGAGTCCACAAGCGCATGTGCAATCTCCACCACTGCTTTAGTACCTTCCACTAGAGTCCACTAGTGGTTGGTGTACTTGCCACTTGAGTTAAGTCTCACTCGACTCAAGTTAACTCATGTTAACTTGAGTTAGAAGGCTCTAGAGCTCCTTGGGCAAAACACTTTCCCCATGCTTCCCATGGGGGTTGAACCCAAGACCTCCTCCTTCACAACCTTGAGACTTAACCACTAGGCTAAGTGGATCACTTGCTTAAGAGAGCACATGAACTTATGATTAAGTCTAGTCTCAAGATCCTTGGCCATACACATGAGTGAAGAAACGTTGTTAGATTTCAGATCTGTCTGAACCATCCGGACCCTTAGATCATAGACTTACTTTATTACATTCTTGCCCGTTGGGAAAGATTTTCATCCTCAAACCATAGGCAACCCCCAAGTCTCATGTTCTTAGATCAGAAGAACATGGTCATGTTTTAAAACTAGAAGAACATGTTTCATGTCTGTGGTGGGATCCCTATATATTGAAATGATTCAAAGCACCATCTTGCTTTGTAAATTGATAAAGTGGTGAAAATACAAATTAGTGAATGATGTATAAGGATGGATCTAAAAATATCCCTAGCCACTTCATTGTTTCTCGATGTACAACCTAGGCGCAAACATATGAAATGGATGGATTCCAATTACTAGTCCTTTTTTGGGCATAACTAGTGCATGGATTTAGTAATTAAGGAAGGATTCTTATCCCTCACAAGAATTTGAGAACTCTTGATTCATATGAATGTTATTTGGATAACTTAAAGTTTGGTTGATCCAAACATCTAACTTGGATGTTTGTATAATTGTTTACTCCCATCCAAAAATTACTTGATTTTGAAGTTTTTACCCAAGTATTGTTGGTACATTTGGCAAGCCTTGATGCTTGAACAAATATCAAATGTTTACTTCACAACTTGGGTGTCACACCTCTTGTAAAATCCATAAGTTTAACTCAAGATAATTATAAAAGAGAGTACTAGAAAGAATCTCGTGACTTTACGAGTTTTACTTCATACCAACTAAGTGGTTGGAATAAAATCAATTTGAATCCTAAAAGGTAGGATCACTTTTAGGTGTGAGATTCAAAATTCAAATTGAAGACACATCTATAAAAGAGCTCACTTTTACTCGTGGTTAGAAGAGCAAGAAGACGGACACATTGAGCTTCAAGCTTGTGGGTACACTAAGCCCACACATGTATGAGTAAGCCTACATCATCTCCCTTGTATCATACATTCAGAATATTATACGTTTGATTCAGTTTATGCAAGTCATTTGGCATCTACTGTTGTCTGCTACTAAGTGCTCATGTGAGTGAATTTGTTTTGAGGATTTCTTTGCGAATACTTACCCAATCGATGTTGTTCAACTTGGGATATGTAGATTTTAGTCTCTATCTCTCAACTATCAATTTTCATATCATTTGATTTAGTACTCTATGAGATATATTCTCTGGAAGTCACCTATGTCTGCTCACAGTCATCTTCCTAAAAAGTAAGGATTACATCCCTAACTTCTTAATGTGATTTCTCATCATATACTCATCCTAAGTTAGTGAAATAACTTCTTATAGAGATCTTATGGCCTAATTAGATATTTCTAAAAGCTCTTGGGTCAATTGCAATCAGTGGGCGAGCACTCAGTTAATTACTGAGCACGACCAAGTCCCAAAATAGCAAGCTTTTTGGACATCTTCAATCTTGGAAGTAGTCTATTTCGAAATAACTATTTGACGGTGATGCTCCATAGTACATTATGAATCCAAATGCATATTTGGGAAGCTAAAGGTGTGTATTAAGGTACTCTGAAGCTACATTGGTAGGTGTAGAGCACGATTTATGCAGCACCACCTCATTTCTAGAGTGTATCCAACCATCTCCTCCCAGTGGTATCAGAGATATCATCAACTCAACATGGGAGATGGATTCCCATCATCAATTGACAAATTGGATCGAGGTAATTAATCTGCTTGTTCTATTAGAATGGAAGCATATGTACAAGGTAGAAATCTCTATGGTTACATATCTGTAGATGAGTTAATGCCAATACTCAGAAGGAAAGCATAACCTACTCAAGAAGAACAGGAAAGGTTATCAACATGGTGCTCAAAGGATGCCTTGGCCAGGTCATATCTTCTCAACTCAGTTTCCGATTTCTTGCTTAGACACATTAGGAACTGTAAGACATCACAAGAAACTTGGAATGCACTTGAAGCATTCTTTTCTTCAAGCACTAGAGCAAGAAAGAACGACCTCTAGATGGAGTTCACAACACTCAAAAAGATGCCCAAGCAGAATGTGACTGATTATGTTACTAAAATGAAGGACCTAGCTGATCAACTTGGAAGCATTGGAGAATTCATTGAAGAGGAGAAAATTGTGAGACAAGTGATCAATGGAATCAAGGCAAATGATAAATGGGAAGTATTCACCACAGGAATGGATCTATACATGGACATGCAAGTACCTGACTTCAATACTCTAATGGGGCAATTATTCACTCATGAAGCCAAGATTATGAAGAACAATGACAACTCAAAAGGTAATCAATCCTCTACCCTATACACTGATAAGAACACGAATAAGGATAGTAAAGGTAAAGGCAAGAAATCTAATGATGAAGTAGGAAGAGGTAGAGGTACAAGAGGAAGAGGTAGAGGAGGTAGACAAGGTAGGCGGACATTCCAAAGCACCTCTCCATGTGCCATTTTATTGAGAAACCTATCCATCGCGACTCATAGACCGCGATTGATAGGCCATGATGGACAGCTCTCTCCATCGTGATTGACAACCCTATCGATCATGATTGATAGCCATTTTCGGCCAATTTTTTAGGGTTTTTTTAATTTGAAAATTTTGGCTAATTTTGGGCATGAATATTGTGATATAGGACACATAGGGAGGCTGTAAGCAAATAATTCGAGAAAACCTTGTTTGCCTATTAGCCTCTTTAAACCCTGTTTTAACCTCAGAACACTGAATTGTGAGAACTTCCTCATACAAAATCCGTTCGGAGTGATCTTAGGATCATTGGAAAGCTCGGGGTAAGAAAATTGAGGGATCTTTAGGATTGTTTTCCATAAATACAAAGGACAATTTGGTCTATGAATTACATGAATGAAAGTGTTCTATTGTGTCAATTGAATTTAAATCTTGAGCTAACTTTGGGACTTTTAGAGGTCCACTAAGAGCATCGAAGCGCATTCAATGCAAGAGTGAGTGCAGGCTTGGGAACACACTTCTTGGGCTTACAAGGGCAAGGGATAAGCCACTTGAGGTTGGATTATTCTCAACTCCCTCTGTCAATTCCTAGCTTAGGCTAAGTATGGATAGAGGTATTGATTGATTAGGGCAACGTTAAGCATTGTCAAGTCCAAGAACTCTAATCAGTCAAGTGCAAGTGTAAATAGATTACAATTGCGAAACACCCTAAGGGAAAAGAATTCAAATCAAGCAATCAAACTCAAGTACGATAAAACCCAAGTGTTCCTTGTGAAAAAGATTGATTGGACAAGAAGTGACATCTTAAGAAAATTAAAACAAACGAGTGACTATTACAAAAGAACTCAGCAACGAGGTTGTATTGGGAAAATTGGGATAACCACCAAGGCATATGAGCCTTAGATTAGGACGATATCTAGGGAGAGATCGACAAAGCCTTAGGTCTTCAGAGGCTATTGTCAATCATACCGCTAGGTCTTTGTCCCAGTTGAGCAATTATCCGCACTACCCTAGCTCTTAAACTAGCGAATCAGAGATGTCTTATGGTATGGAGAGACCCACAGGAAGTTTAGGTGTGGTGTACTTAGAGAAAACCGAAGGCCCTTACAAAATGCAACTTGAATACATTAGGACCAACCGATTAGGTGCTCGCATCTATGAGGACGGTCTTAGAAGGTCTATAGTGCAAATTAAAAACCGTGATCAACCCCTTTGACTAGAGCATCTAGTGGTCAAGTTCGAAAATGGAGCAAACCTAGATAAGGAAGGAACAATGTACGTAGTCACCAACCAACCGGGTAGAACAGACGAATTTGGTAATGTGATTCTAGAGACAGACATAGGTGACATAGAGCAAATGAACTTAGGAAGAGAGCCTAGAACTCCCCGAGGCAAATCAGTCCTCACTAGAATCATTACTCCAGAGTGGATTCTCAAGGACAATAAGAGCATAGATGTTCTCTTAAACCGAGAGACTGTCAAAGCCTTTTGGAGGTATAAGAGTGACCAGTCTAATGAAACAGGAATGCTCACAATCTATGAGTTTAAAGATCCTGATAGCCCAGGCAAGGTGACCTACCTAGAAAATACTTGAGAGAGGTTCTTTGTGGTCATAGAGCATGGTAGGAATGCCTACACTTGGAAGGGTGAATTTATTCTTTCTCAACCAAGATCCAATGTCTCTTATGGTCACCAAGGAGCTGGAACTTCCTATGCTCATGGAGTTCAAAGGGAGATGAGTAGAGATAGGCCAAAGGTAAGCTTTGCTAACCCACTGGGAAGAGAAAGAACGAGAATGGAGACAGATAGAATGGAAACCGAGAGACCTAGAGACCCAAGGAACCAAAGAAATACAGACAAATTTCCTCTGCCAAGGCCTAGGGAACACACGAGGAGCTTGAGGCCTACACAACTAGTAAGTCCATGAAGAATTCCTTCGATGGCATTAGAGACCCGTATGATCATGTGGCAAAATTTAGGCAAGTCTTGAGAGCCAAGCAAGTTGATGACCTATTCACGTAGTACAATGCATTTGGCGAAACTCTCAAGAACACAGCCCTTACATGGTTTCAACCACTACACGAGAGGCAATTTAGGAACATAGACCAACTTCTAGATGCTTTCATCACAGAATTTTCTAAGAGTGGCATCAGACACAACACCTCCTCACTGATACATAGCTTCAAGCATACACCACAAGAAACAGTTAGACTTGCATGAAGATGGTTTAGGCAATACCTAGAGAGATGTCCCATTCTTTAGTTACCCATACTAGCCAAACAAGTGGCTTTATTCTTGGGCGGATTGCTAAGTACCAAATTGAGATCATATGTGTAATTGAAGGACCCTAAGACCATAGAAGAGTGTGTATGCATGTGCATAGACATTGAGGATAACCTAGGGGAGGAATTACAGCTCTCAAAAATCTATAGAGATTCAGATAGCTCTACTAGCCTTGATTCAAATCAATACACATCCATTAAGGAACTCGTGGTGAAAGTAGCTCAGAAGTTAGGAGTCTCAAGCAAACAAGTACCAAGGTTTGCCCGAGTGAAAAGATTCCATACTTGTGGAGGTGACCATATGGCAAATGTATGTCCCATTAAGGCTCAACCCCAAGTGAACCCTAGCAGCCAATATTACACCATAGAGCGAGGATACAATAACCACACTGCACTAGACTGTCCCTATAACAAACAAGCTATTAGACAAAATTATCCACAGTCATATCCACAACAAGGAAGATACCAGAACCAATACCCACCATAACAATATGGCAGACCACAGCAACCCTATCAACAACCCTACCAAACCCAACAAAGGCCTCAACGTGTGTTAGCTCAACAACCTCCTACTCCAACCAATGTGATTCTAGTGAAGTACACAGCTATAGAAGAGAATCTGAATAGAGCCTTAGTTCTAGTAACACCCTTGCTTTCAGAAAGTGACCCTAGTGATCATAGTTTTGACTCTACTCATATTCATAGCCCCCAAGCTTACTACATGCAGTCACTTGAGCATAATGAGTCCTATTATTATGAAGACCCGAGTGAACCTAGTTGGGAGCCAGAGTATACGAATGTCATGTGTGCAAATCCAAACCCTAGACCTCAACCTAGGCAAGTAAGACCCCCATTTCCTAGAGCACCATGCTATCGATGTCAGGGAGATCACCTCATTCGTGATTGTCTTATACCTGCACCTACACAACCCCAATCTGTGATAATTTAGGGATTTTGTCGTGATTGTGGGAAACACCGTCTCTTGCGAAATTGTCTTAAGAACCCCAACAATATGCCGAAAATCACTCCTATCAATGTTATTGGGTTAGAAGTAGACTCTACAGGAAGTGTAACTTCCACTGCACCAATACAAGTGGTCACTAGAGCTCAAGCTTTGCAACAAAACCAAGGTTCACGCCAGGAAAAGAGTTTCGAGGTTAGTGAGATGGAGAGCATAACCAAGAAGAGGACCAGAGCTTGGAGGGATAGTCGCGAGAGAATGAAAAGGCAATGGGCAAACAAGATGAGTGAACTCGAGGAAAGTCTAAGAGAAACGAAAACCAAGATAATTGAACTCACATCTCAAACCCACTCTCACACTACTCCACCCCAACCATCCCCACCTCCCTCCAATCCACCACCTTCCAACCGACCTCACATAATCCCACCACCCCCTAGACTAGGATCAGTCTTAGCAGATCCCACTCTCGAGGACCTAGACATGATGCTTAAGGCATATCAGGCCAGACTTAAAGAAGGGCCAAACATAACGGAACATGAAAAATCTTTCCCTAGAGCGGAACTAGAGCTTCAACGAAGTAAAATTTGTGCTAAGATGGTGGAATTGGCTCAAAACATGTTTGAAGCCAGTTGCCTCTTTAACATCTCTAGTTCAGCTAATACACAGTTGCACTTCGATGGACTTTTAGAAAGATTGAAGATGCTAATTGCAAAATTTGAAAACGACCCCACCTCTCAAAGTAAGAAAAAGGCAAGTGAAAGAATAAGCCTTCCGGCCTAGGGGGCTTATGTGCCTAACTCCATAGAACTAGATACATCTTCTTCTATGAATTGGTATTCACAAGAATTAATGCGAGGAATTTAAGAAGAGAAATGGGCTAAAGAAAGTGAAGTTCCTCGTCCTATTGAACTTGTGGACAACTTCCATGATCAATTCCCACAAGAACTTCCTTCCATTTATGGAGAGGAGGAGAGTGCCCAATCTCACGAGAGATTAGACTTTGAGTCTAATGCCTTATAGGAACTACCCCATTTCACAGGCCCATGGGAAGCTAAGTCTACTTGTATGCGAGCACCCATGGTCATGATAAGAAGGGAAGACTCAATCATAACTAGGAACACGGAAGTAGTAAAGAACACTAAAGACAATCATGTGTGACTCAGTTATTGAGGAATGTGAACCTAGCACTGATGCATTCAAGGACACAAGTGACTCCGATCTAGAGTCAATCATTATGGACCCACCTTTTGCATCAGATGAAGAATATTTCTATGAAGTAGAAGTTCACCCTCAGAGACATGAAGAACTTACAAATGAGGTGAGATTAGCCACAGAGGTAACCACCAAAAATGAAGGCAAGAAAAGGAAGAAGAAAGAGGCCACATCAGAGGAGGAGGAATCTTTATTTGAGGTCGCTGAAAATTTTAAGATGTATGAGATAGAAGATAGGAGGGTCATGATAAGAATGCCCAAATGGGAGGCACAAGCAAGAGAGCCCTATGATAACAAAGAAACCACCAAGAAAATTGTTGTAACCATAGAAGAGGGGGAAGAAAGATGCACCTACATAGGACGTGACCTGACCGAGGATGAAGAGCAAGAGTTGCTAGCCTTGCTAAGAGAATATAGACATGTTTTTGCATGGAGCTACAAAGACTTAAAAGGTGTAGACCCTGATGTATGATTCACCTCCATTGGAGTAGGTGCAACCCTGCAATGTTCCATTTTAAACTTGATAAGAAGTTCTTCAAATACCTTTCTTGAGGCACATACACTCCATGTTGAGTGTATAAAATCTCCATTCCCAAAAAATATAACAAGTCTCCCAAGTCACTCATCTTGAACTCTTTCTCCATCTACTTCTTAAGACTTTGTATGCCCTTCTCATCTATACCTGTAAGAATTATGTCATCAACATATATGCAAATGTAAATAAAACTGTCATCACTTGTTTAACAAGCAAGGTTCTCTTGCATGGGCACATATGCCAAGCTGATCTCCCCAGTAGAGAATCTCTCCCTGACATAGTCATAATGCACCTCAATGTGCTTAGTGCGAGCATGGAACACAGGGTTCCTCGCAACTGGCAATGTGCTCTGATTGTGAGTGAAGATGGTGGTGGTAGAAGATTGAGCAACACCCAAATCAGCCATAAGGCATCTGAGCCACACACACTCAATAGTCGCTGTGAAAGCTGCCCTATACTCAGCCTCACAACTAGAAGTGGCCACAGTGGGCTGCTTCTTGCTCAAGCAAGATATACATGAGCTACCAAGCATGAAGCAAAAGCCACTAGTGGACAGATGAGTGCATAGCAACCATCCCAATCAGAGTCACAAAAAGCATGCAAATCTGGTGGTAGTGATCCCCCCTTGGGATAAAACAACCCAAGTAGCTGAGTACCACTCAAGTAGTGAAAGATGCACTTAACCACCTGCCAATGCTTGACTCCTGGGCAATGCATAAACCTGCTCATATATGAGACAACAAATTGAATATCTAGCCGAGTAGTGTATAAGTAAATCAAGCATCCAACAGCCTGCTGATAGAGAACAGCATCAAATGCATCTCCAGCATCATGAAGACTCAATCGTAAACTTGTCTCCATAGGAGTGGCAAAAGGCTTACAATCTTCAAGGCCAAAAAGCTGCAATAATGTGTCAATATATTTCGTTTGACACAAAGCCATTCCACCATCAACTTGCATGAACTGAATGCCCAAATAGCAATGCAAATTCCCCAAATCAGACATCTCAAATGAGGCATGCAAATCAGCCTTAAAATCGGCAATCTCAATAGGTCCAGTGAGCAGCAAGTTGTCAACACGGACAACAATGATCAGAAGCACATTATTAACACGCTTAGCATATAAGGTGCTTTCAGTTGTACTGTTCTCAAAACCATGTGCAATCAGATAGGCATGTATCTTCTCATACCAAGCACATGGTGCTTGCTTTAAACCATATAATGCCTTCATTAACCTGCACACTTGGTTTTCATGCCCTTTTTGCACAATGCCACGGGGTTGAAAAACATATACTTCTTCATGCAACTCACCATTCAGAAATGTTGTTTTAATGTGCAAATAATGTATATTCCAACCATGATGAACTGCAAGTGCACAGATGCTATGAAGTGTAGTCATTCAGCAAGTAGGTGCAAAGGTCTCATCAAAATCAATGCCTCGCGCATAACCGTTTGCAACAAGTCTAGCCTTATACCTGTCAACTGTAGCCTTATACGTATCAACTGTACCATCAGGCTTACGCTTCAGCTTGCTGTATACCAACTTAGTCCCAATGGCCCTCTTGCTAGGAGGCAAGTCACAAAAGACCAAGTACCATTCTTCATTATAGCATCATATTCAGATTGCATAGCAGTCATCCAATTTTCTGAATTTTGTGCTTCATCAAACGAAACAGGCTCATTCTCATCACAAAGACTAGATGCAGCCATAGCAGAGCAATCTGATGCAAAAGAGGCACTATGAGAGCCTGAACGAGTACGATATGACAAAGATGCATCTAATTTGTTGTTACACAAAGTTTGCACCATCCATTTTAGCATAGTTTTTGCCGGCACAAGATCAACTCTCCTCATCAACTAGTGCATCATGTAAATGTGCAACAGAAATGGAATGATTTCCATCATCACATGAGATCTGCAAAGGTGGAGAAGTTGCATCATTGGGACCAGCACTAGACTGTCCACCTGTAAAAAGAGGAAGCAAAGTATCATACATGTCTTTGGAGCTAACATATGTCTCCTTAGTATATGAAAGCAATGGCTGAATAGCATCTTCCACCAACACAACATCACGGCTAACCAGAATGCATTTAGTCTGTGGATGATACAGACGATAGCCTTTACTTTGAGAACTGTACCCAACAAAAATACATTTTACTGCTTTATCATCCCATTTTTTGTGATGTTGTTCAGGCACTAATGCATATGTCAAACAACCAAAAACATGCAGATGAGCAACAAATGGCTTGCAATCATGTCAAGCCTCATATGGAGTGATAGACTGCAGCGCTTTAGTGGACACCTATTAAGTAGATATGTTGCACACATGACAGCCTCAAGCTAGAAACTATGTGGTAAAGCCTCACTCTTGACCATACACCTCGCCATCTCCATGAGTGACCTGTTCTTTTGTTTAGCAACTCCATTATGTTGAGGTGTATATGGCACTGTACACTGATGTTTTATCCCATGTTCAGCCATGAATGCATTAAAATTAGAAGACATATATCCCCCCCTCGATCTGAACAGAGGGTGCCCATTTTACATGCTGACAGATTTTCAGCCAAAACCAAAAATTGTTTGAAGCACATGAACACTTCGGACTTTGCCTTCAATGGATATACCCATGCATGTCTGAAAAAGCATCAATGAAAGTCACAAAGTAAAGATAATTTCCAAAAGAATGTGTCTGCATAGGACCACATACATCACTATGTACAAGCTATAATTTCTGAGTAGCCCGAACTAAACCATCTTTTGGAAATGAGGAACGGTGCACTTTGCCCAAAATATAGCATTCACAAACATGTTTTCCAGGTGCCTCAAGTTTGGGCAAAGAGGACACCATTTCAGATTTTTGCAGGTGTAGCAAACTAGAAAAATTCAGATTACCAAAGTGTGCATGCCAAAGCTTTGCATCTGACATAGCCTGAGAATCATGTACTGCACATGCCAAATCATTTAGAGATCTTTCATAGTCTATGAGCTTATAAAACCCACGACAGAAAATGCCAGAAGCAATAATCACATCGCCATTCGATAGATCATGAACTGTACACCTATCATCAACAAATTTTACAACCAAGCCAATCTTGGCTAATGTAGAAATTGATAACAAGTTCTTCTTGATCCCTGGCACAAATAAAGCATCTGACAAAGTGAAAGAACTACCATCACCAGTAGTCAAAATGATCTTACCAACTCCCATAACAGGATAAGAGGAGTTGTTGGTGCATGTAATAGCATTCCCTGTAGGGGCTGGCTCGAGTGAAGAGAAGAAACAGTGTTGCGAGGTAATATGTTTGGTCACCCCACTATCAAAATACCAAACATCTGAGTCTAGTGTAGACATGCACTGGTCATGAGAAGATGGGTCAAAACTGCAGACAGCAGTAAACACCCATTCTTCTTCCTCCACAAGATTAGCAGAATCTATTTTTGGTGTAGAGGCCTCTGCAACAACCATTCCAACCTCTTCCTTCTTTGCCTCTTTGGCAGCCAATTTTGGACAGTTCTTTGTGATATGATCATTCGCTTTACAGTACTTGCAAAACAATTTCTGCTTTTTTGATTTCTTCTCATCTTTATCTTCCTTCTTCAAATGTGCAGCATTTGCAGATTTCTGCCTACTAGTTGAAGAGCTCCATTTTCCTTTGCCCTTCTGACTAGCCAGGAAAGCTTGATCTGCAACACACATAATGGACATGTTCTACCTCGACTGATCTTCCTGCAACAGAACAGAGATTAACTCCTCAAATGACAAGGCATTTGGATTGCCTTTCATCACTAACCAAAGAGTAGAAGCAAAACTCTGATATGAATCAAGAAGACCATTCACAACGGTTTGCACAAGTGAGCTATCTGGTATAACCTCATCAACAGAAATCAAATGTTCCTTCAAGTCTTTGATCTTTGTTAGAAAACTGTCCATAGAATCTGTTGGGGGATTCTTAGACAAGAAGAAGTTTGAGGGTTTGTAGGAGAAAAGAGAAGAAACAAGAAGAGAAAATACACCTGGAAGCTTCTGCCGATTGATTACAGTAAGACAATTACAATGTTTGAAGTACAAGACAAGCCAATACCTCTGTGCACAATCCCGCAGAGTGCCCACTTACAAAATACCAAATATCCCAAAGTCTTCTTGCCGCCGGCCTCCTCTGCACCAGACCTCTACCTACTTCAAGCTTATCCTTGTGCACACCTTGCACCAAGCTTCCACAAAGGGGGAGGAGTGAATACCTTCTGTCGGCACGCGCACACTACGGTGAGACCTTGAGATCCTTGGGGGAGTATAGCTTAGCACTCTCTGCACAAATCCTTAGTCACTCTCCATGCACCTTACACTTCCACTTCTCTGCGTCGCACACTGGTGACTCTTGCCCTTCTCTCTCTTGCTTCCCTTAGACTATGCTTCTCCTGCTTACTCTAAGATTGGTCCAAGACTAGACCTTGCCTTGATTTGAGTGTGTCGATCACGTACGCTCCTAACTGCAATGGTATCTTGGTGCTCACTTTGATGTCCCAAGATTGTCTTTCCAAGTGGCAGCCAATGACTCACTGTTTTGTCCTGTAGTGACTCTAGACTAAAACCCAAAATTTTAATGGGGGGGCCATACTCTCACCTGTGCGTACGTTGTCGATTCACATACCTTCACATTTCCTTTTAATTCTTCACTTTTGCACCTAAGGGGGGGTTCACCTGAACCTTCCAAAACACTTTAAAACACACTTTGAACCTTAGGGAAATTAGAGAAAATACCTCTGCAACCTGCAACTCACTTTCTCCAATTTACCCTTTGTGGAGAATTAATTGTGCACTACCTGTGAACTTTGACACCTGCATTTTAGCACTTTGACTTTGCACCTGTTGACTTTGACCTTGACCTTGTTGACTTTAACTAGTTGACTTTGACCTTGACTTTGACTATAGTTGACTTTGACCAACATGGCTTTTATGGGCTCAACAGTTGCCCACCACCTAATGTGCTCTCCGTCCTGGAGAGCTATAGCTAAAACTCTGATCACCATGAAAATAGAGCTGCAAAAACTTGAATAGGACATCTGAGCAGCAACCAATTCCACCAAAAGCAAGAGAGAACAAGCACCAGAGAAGAACCAAAATTGGGATTTTGGAATGGAAAAGCAAAAGGGGGGCAATGGGAGGGTAGAAAGGAAGGGGAAGGGAGGGCTGAGGGTGCGAAGATGGATGGGCCAGGGAGGGGTAAGGATGTGGCTGGGCATATTGGTAAAGGGAGGGATTGGGAGTAGGAATCAGGGGTCGGGAGGAGGCTAAAATGATCAAACTGGAGGGCTACAGAGGGTACATATGGGATATTATTAAACATAAGGTAAGACAAGGTGAGAATAGACCATTTGGACAATGTGGTGAAATAAAAACATGTGATAAAGGTGTTCAAAACATGTGGGTTTGGACCAAAAGTCATAGAAAAAGTGGGAATTTGTAAACCTAAAGTCAAAATCTGAGTCCAGAGGTGCCAAAAAACATGAAAATGACTCCATTTTTGTGAAAAACGGCCAAGCGAGGCACAATCCAGAGCCAAAAGCTGTGAGCCATGAAAAATAAAAAAAAATAAAATAAAATAAAGTAAAATAAAATAAAAATAAAATGGTCTCTTTTTTTTTTCCATGCTCAGACAGAAATATTAAGAAAGAAAATAAAATAAATAAATAAATATAAATAAAATAAATTAAAATAAAAATAAAATTAAAAAAAAAAAAGGGGGGGAAGGGGGGGGGAGGGGGGGCTGTCAGAACGGGGCGCGGGGGGGGGGGGGGAGGGGGGGGGGAAGGGGGGGGGGAACGGGGGGGGGGGGGGGGGGGGGAGGAAGGTGGTCGGTGGTGTCGGTGGGGGGGGGGGGGGGGCGAGGGGGGGTGGGGGGGCGAAAAGGTGGTCGGTGGTGTCAGTGGGGGGAGGGGGGCGGGAGGGGGGGGGTCGGTGGGGGTTTTTTTTTTTTTCAAAAAACCGCCCTGGGGGGAGGGGGGAGAGGGAAAGGTGGTCGGTGGTGTCGGTGGGGGGGGGGCGAGGGGGGGTGGGGGGGGGAAAAGGTGGTCGGTGGTGTCGGTGGGGGGAGGGGGGCGGGGGGGGGGGGATCGGTGGGGCTTTTTTTTTTTCAAAAAAATGCCATGGGGGGCTTTTTTTTTGGTGAAATATAACCCAAAAATAGAGAAAAAATGAAGGAAAAATCCACAAAAAAAAAGGCCAAAAGATTCTGAAAAATTTCTCATGAAATTTTCCACAGGGCTAAGTTCAATTTCTTCCATCAAACCACCGAGAGCCTCCTTTTATTCCTCCTAATTGGTAAGAAAATGACATCAGAAAGGGATAAAAATGCTATAAAAATGCTAAAAAATGCTAGAAAAATTTCCAAAAATACCCAAAAGTTTTTCGTTTGCAGAGGTTATGGAATGCCTTCTAGGTTTGCTAAAAACACCAAGAACAAGAATGAAATTGCTAAAGAAAACTAGTAAAATTGAGTAAAATGAGATGAGAAAGCTATGTACAACCTGGACAGATATGCAGTTCCAGGTGATCCGTACTTCTTCAAGTGTGTTGAAAATAGGCCTTGAGCCTTAATATGTTGACCAGTGGCAAGGCCTCTCCTTTCAGCGTTTCAAACTCCACAGTTGTTTTGACTTTATAAGGTCTTTCCCAATGTGGAAGCCATTTTCCTCTCAGTTGTGTATGAAGATGAGGTCTATGGAGAAGAACTATTATGCCTGCTCAATGTTGTTATTCCACAGATGTCGATCATGTGCCTCCTTCCTCTTCATCTGAGTCTCTATCAATTGTTTTGTTGCTAGTAGACGAATCTCCTCCACTTTATGTAGTGCTCCGAGCCTCTGAGAGACATCACAATCCTTCTTGCCCTGCATTAATGCTAGCTTAGGTGATCCCTGTAAAAATTCAAAGGGCTCAATGGGCAATATGCCATAAACTAGTTGGAATGGAGAATATCCTGTGGCCTCTTTGTAGGCTAACATGTATGCCCATAGGGTACCTTGATAAGCAATGCCCTAGGAAGTGGGCTGTAACATACACTCCTTTCTTAACATTGAGATTAAAACCTTGTTTGTCGATTCAGCCTGTCCATTGGCTCTTGGAAAGTAAGCACAAGAGGTCCTATGTAGAACTCTATACCTGTTGAAAATTTCCTGCAGGACCTTATTGACAAAATGGGTACCTTGATCTGTACAAATTTCAAGTGGGCATCCAAACCTGCAAATGATGCTACTATAAATGAAATCAGCAACAGTTTGGGCAGTGCAATCGGGGGAGGCAATAGCTTCAGCCCACTTTGTCGCATAATCTGTAGCTATCAAGAGATATTTTTCTGTTTTTGGAATTGCGGGAGGGTAGATGGGCCCTACAAAATCTAGCCCCCACTTCTCAAATGGTTGCCAGGAAGTGGAAACAATCAAGGGGTTATGCCTCTACTTTGTTGGCTTAGGTCCACACCTCTGGCAAACGTCACATGCCTTTCCCCATTCATCTGTATCCTTAAATAGTGTAGGCCACGATAGACCAGCATCCTGTATCCTCTCACTCATAATATGCCCTGGAAGGTGCCCACCACCTGTTCCTTCATGTGCAGAGTGACGGACTTCCCTCACTTCTTCTTCTTCCAAACACTTCCTAAACCTGTCATCCTTGCCCTGTCTATACAATTTATCTTCAATGAAGGTATATGGTCTACTCTTGATTAGCAATCTCTTCTTTTGCACAGCACTAGCCTTTTCTGGATACAACCCAGTTTTAATGAAATTTTTGATATCATAATACCAACCTTGAGTTTGTACAGCAAACAGATGAGCATCTGGAAAATCATCATTGATTCCACTAGTTTGATTCATCATATTGATTCTGGATACGTGATCTGCCATAACATTCTCTTTACCTGGTTTATGGACTACAGAAAAATCAAACTCTTGGAACAACAATAACCACCTCCATATTCTACCAGTGGCTTGTGGTTTGTTGAGTAGGTATTTTAGTGGTTGGTGATCTGTTATAAGAATAAATTTTACTCTCAGTAAGTAATGACGGAATTTTTGGACAGCAAAGACCATTGCTAGGGCTTCCCTTTCTGTAGTACTGTAATTCCTTTCAGCCTTGGTCAAGATTCTACTGGCATATTGAATTGGTCTGTCCACTTTAAATTCTTCACTCGGTTGGGTCAAAACTGCCCCCACTGCATAGGCACTGGCATCTACATGTATATGAAAGATTTTTTACCACTCAGGTGTGATCAAAATAGGAGGAGACACTAACCTTGACCGTAATGTTTGATATGCTTTTTCCTCCTCTTCTTCCCATTTAAAGGGTACTTCCTTACTGTTGGTGCAGACCAATCACCAATTGAATGTTTGGAAGATTAAAGAATGAAGGAAGATTCAATTCTTGAAGCTTGGAAGAAGGATACATTCAGAGGATATGAGGAATGTACACATATGTACATTAGTATAGTTATAGTTCACTTAGATCTTTGATTAGTCATAGACTTGTACAAATTTCTCTATAAATACCTTGAAAATGTCGAGGCGTGATATGAGAGCATATGAAAGAATAGATGAGTGAGTATAGAAGTCAAGAAAGGAGAAGTTAGATGTCATGAGACATGTGAAATGTTAGTTGAGTTTTCCTCTCATCACTCAACTGTAATTTTCTGAGTAATCGAAGAAATATTGCGCCCGATGTTTCTATGTCTGCTCCGTCTGTGTTAGATCATTTGTGAAATCCTTTTGAGGATATCTAAGTTCATAGTTAATGAGTCTATGACTTGAGTTTCATAGTCTAATTGTAAACAGGCTAGGAGAATTGTTAATAGGAACATTCATATGTGATGAGTGTTCACAGTTCTCTGAAACAGGCGCAAATTTTGATCTTGATTTTTTGGTCAGTTCTCACTCCACAATTTAAAGTTTTGTGCAAGCAAGCACTTAATCTTTAACTTAGAAGGTAAGCTGCCTATATCTACAAGCATTTGTTTAAACGGGTTCGAGATTGATAGAACTATGTGTTAGAAGTTAGGGGTGTCAAAATCGACTTCTTAGAAGTGCAGATTTAGACATAGGTAACTTGTGAAGTTGATTTCTCAAGTTATACTAAACCTTTTGAAGAAATTTAACTTGGAGGAGGTGCGCAACTTCTAGGCGACATTCCATACAAAATTTCATAGAAAACTTTACATGTTTGATAGGTCAATGAGAAGAAATTGTGCAGCAGACTTTCTGTGTTTTATCTTCTTCACAGAATTTTTCAACTTTTGATAATTTGGAGATTGAACCTCTAATTTGGTGAAGATTTTGACTTACTCTTGGTATAGAGGTGCTCTAATCATAAGAGTAGGTTATTCTTTTGGAGATTAACACTCTCCATCAGTGGTATCAGAGCAGGAGACATTAAAATCAAAGAAAGGAGGACCCCGACTGCTGCAGATTCAAGAAATTCAACAATTGAAGAACTAAAAGGTGAAAGCTTGAAGGCAAAGCTTGAGGAGAAGACCATACGACATCAAGAAAGACAAAAGGACTCTAATTTGAAGTAAAGGTACATATATTATTCATAAAGCTTGAAGATTTCAATACACAGGTGGACACAAGCTGGGAGATTCTCTACAGATAGAGAAATTGGATAGGGAAAACTATCCTGCATGGTCAATGAGGATGGAAGCTCATCTTATGAGCAAATATTTAATAGCTTACATCACAGGAGAAGAAGAGAAGCCACAGTTCAGAGATCCTAGTGTTCCAACTAGGGAAGAGTTAGCAGATTTGAAAAATTGGATGAAGAAAGATGCTCAAGCTAGGAGCATTATATATATGGCAGTCAATGATTACTTGTTACCTCATATTCGAGGTCTTGAAAGTGCAACTGATATTTGGAATGCTTTGGAGGAGCATTTCCAGAATACTACTAAGTTAAGGAAGGCATCCTTATGGGCAGAGTTTACCACCTTTAAGAAGAAGGCTTCTCAATCCATTTCAGACTATGTGACAAGAATGAAAGATATTGCAGATGCTTTAGGAGCTGTGGATGAAGACATTGAGGAGGATAAATTGGTAAGGCAAATCCTTACAGGTTTAAGAGGTGATGATAAATGGAAGCCATTCATTTTGTCTACAGAATTATCACTTGATCATTTCACTCCTGATTTAAATCAGTTGCTAGGTCATATGCTAACATTTGAGCAGGATGTTAAAGGAGATGGTGACAAAAGTACACTTCATGCAATGTACTCAAAGGACAAAAAGAAAGCTAACAAAGGAAAGCAACAAGCAGGTGAAGATGAAGGTACAACTAGTCAAGCCAACTTCCTAAGAGGTAGAGGAGGTGGCAAAGGTAGAGGAAGAGGCAGGAACAACAAAGATGGAGGCAAAGCTTGCTGGATTTGTGGTAAGACAAATCACTTAGCTAATGATTGTTGGCATAATAATCAGAGTAATGGTGGATATAATCAGAACTATAATTCAAGAGGAAGAGGTGGCAGAAATCAAAGAGGTAATTTCAGAGGTAGAGGTAGTAGGAGTTACTTTGGAAGAAATGCAGGTAGAGGATTCCAAAGTCAACAATATAACAATACCTACTACAATTATGCTTCAGATCAAAAGGAGGATTCAACATTGATAATGAATGCAACTTGTGAAAGGCAGAGTGAAGATCAAAGAGTCTTCTACATTGACTCAGGGTGTAGCAATCACCTAAGTGGTAATATAGCTTTGATGACTGATTTGGAGAATAAGGTGTTTAATCATGTTGTTCAAACAGGTGACAACACAAAGCACGATGTGAAGTCAATTGGATCAGTGAAGGCTAAGGATGGTAGTACCTTATTGAGTAAGGTTCTGTATGTTCCTACAATTCCTAAGAATTTGATAAGTGTAGGACAAATTGTTGAAAAGGGATATGAAGTAAGGTTCACTAACGATGGAGTATATATGGAAGACCCTAGTCAAGGGTATAAACAGATTGTTTCAGGGAAGAAAGAAGGAAGATTATTTACATTGAAGATTCAAGGCAATATTGGTCATGCTATGTTCACATATGGGGGACATAAGATCTCTGAGTTAGATCTTTGGCACAAGAGGCTTGGACATTTCAATGAAAGAGGTATTAAAGACATGATTAACAATGGTTCAGTGCTTGGATTGCCTAATGTTGCAGGTCAACATATGACATACAAATGTGAGGCATGTCAATTAGGTAAAGCTCATAAGCATTCCTATTCCAAGCATGGTTTTATGTACTCAGAGAGGCTTGAATTGGTACACACAGATGTGTGGGGACCATCAAAGGATTTCAGTATAAATGGGTCAAGGTATTATGTGATTTATGTTGATGATGCTACTAGATGGATCACTATTTATGTGATCAAAGATAAATCAGAAGTGTTTAATACATTTAAACACTATCATGCATATGCAGAAAGATTACAGGACATAAGTTGAAGAGACTAAGGTCAGATGGAGGGGGAGAGTATTTCTCTAATGAGTTCAGTGATTACTTGTGGAATGCAGGTATAAAAAGGGAAGTTACTTGCAGGTACTCTCCTCAACAAAATGGTGTAGCAGAAAGGAGAAATAGAACACTTGTTGAGTTTGCAAGATCCATGATGAAGGAGAAAAATTGCCCTAATTATTTGTGGGCTAAGGCTGTAAATACAGCCACTTATTTGGTCAATAGGTTACCATGTAAAGCCTTGCAGGGTATGACACCATATGAGGCTTGGTGGGGTAAGAGACCTACCTTGGATCATTGCAGAGTTTTTGGATGTGTGGCATATGCATATGTGCCATCACAATTAAGACACAAATTGGAACCTAAAGCTGAAAAATATATTTTCATTGGTTATGATGATAAGCAGATGGGTTATAGATTGTGGAGTCCATCTACAAAACAATTCATGGTTTCTAAAGATGTTACATTTGATGAGCAAAATACTTGGTATGCAGGTACAATCAATATCAATACAGGTGATGAAGAAGAAGTGAGCCAAAGGAAAGGTAAATCAAAAGTTCAGATATTTGATGAAGAAGAGAATAATGAAGTGCAGGGTGAAGTTGAAGAAATGCCAAGATTTGATCCTGAGTGTGAAGAACCAGAAACTTCAAGGAGTGGAGAACTCAGAAGATCATCAAGAAATAGGTGGCAACCTACAAGGTATAGTTATGATACTTCTTTTTTGGCCACAAAAGATTATGCTTATATGATGAAAACAGATATAGACCCTTCTACATATGAAGAGGCAAAAGGTAAGGAAAAATGGGAGAAAGCTATGCAGGAAGAATATGATGCACTATTGGAAAATCAAACTTGGGATTTGGTTCCTAAACCAAATAGTCAGAAAATTATTGGATGCAAGTGGGTTTACAAGACCAAGAGGTTTGCAGATGGAAGTGTGTCTAGGTACAAAGCTAGACTTGTTGTCAAAGGGTTTGCTCAGACATATGGTGTTGACTATGATGAGACTTATAGTCCTGTGGCAAAGATGACAACCATCAGGACACTTATAGCTATTGCTGCATGTAAAGGTTGGAAGTTATGTCAACTTGATGTGAAAAATGCTTTTTTGAATGGTTATATTTCAGATGATGTGTTCATGGAGCAACCTCAAGGGTTCAGAGATAAAAGGTATCCAGATCATGTGTGCAAGCTCAAGAGAGCTTTGTATGGCTTAAAGCAGGCCCGAAGGGCATGGAATTATAGACTTGTAAAGTTCTTGAAAGAACTTGGATTTCAGGTGTCTAAAGCAGATAGTAGCTTGCTTGTCAAAGCAAGTGATAATGGTTTCATATACATGTGCATATATGTTGATGATATAATCCTTACAGGTACAGATGAAGAAGGAATACAAAGACTCAAGAAGCAAATGGAAAAGGAGTTCAAAATAAGTGATTTGGGAGACTTGTCATACTTCTTGGGCATGGAGATTACATATACTCAACATGGAGTATTTGTGACTCAAGAAAGGTATTTGAAGAACTTGTTAATCAAGTTTAAAATGGATGATTGCAGGGTAGCACCTACACCCATGGAGGTGAATCACAAATTGAGTAAATTTGGAGGTGAAGAATTCAAGGACATGAGACAATATCAGAGTTTGGTTGGTAGTCTTATCTATGCTACTTTAACTAGACCTGATTTATCATATGCAGTAGGGGTTTTGTCTCAATTCATGCATTGCCCAAGGAAAGAACATTGGATTGCAGGACAAAGAGTGTTGAGGTACATTAAGGGTACACTCAATGAAGGTTTGTATTATGGGTTTACATCAGATACAAATATCAAAATTTATAGTGATGCAGATTGGGCAGGTAATCCAGATGATAGAAGGTCAACTTATGGATACATGTGTTATGTGGGAGATAAACTTATCTCATGGTGTTCCAAGAAGCAACATACAGTTGCTTTGTCTTCTACAGAAGCTGAATATAAAGGCATGGTTGAAGCTGCAAAGGAAGTGATTTGGCTCAAGACCTTGATGAAGAGTTTTGACATTGTGCATGGGATACCAATTATATATGGAGATAACATGAGTTCATTGTATTTAGCTGCTAATCCTATTTTTCATGCCAGGACCAAACACATTGAGATTCAGTATCACTTTCTAAGAGAGAAAGTGATGGATAAGGAGATTGAAGTCATACATACTTCAACTAAAGATCAGATAGCTGATATGCTTACAAAGAGTTTGGATGGACCAAAGTTACAGAAGTTTAAAGACATGGCAGGCATAAAGAAGATAAGAGAAACCTCAATTGATGATTGAGGGGGAGCTGTTGGTGCAGACCAATCACCAATTGAATGTTTGGAAGATTAAAGAATGAAGGAAGATTCAATTCTTGAAGCTTGGAAGAAGGATACATTTAGAGGATATGAGGAATGTACACATATGTACATTAGTATAGTTATAGTTCACTTAGATCTTTGATTAGTCATAGACTTGTACAAATTTCTCTATAAATACCTTGAAAATGTCGAGGCGTGATATGAGAGCATATGAAAGAATAGATGAGTGAGTATAGAAGTCAAGAAAGGAGAAGTTAGATGTCATGAGACATGTGAAATGTTAGTTGAGTTTTCCTCTCATCACTCAACTGTAATTTTCTGAGTAATCGAAGAAATATTGCGCCCGATGTTTCTGTGTCTGCTCCGTCTGTGTTAGATCATTTGTGAAATCCTTTTGAGGATATCTAAGTTCATAGTTAATGAGTCTATGACTTGAGTTTCATAGTCTAATTGTAAACAGGCTAGGAGAATTGTTAATAGGAACATTCATATGTGATGAGTGTTCACAGTTCTCTGAAACAGGCGCAAATTTTGATCTTGATTTTTTGGTCAGTTCTCACTCCACAGTTTAAAGTTTTGTGCAAGCAAGCACTTAATCTTTAAGTTAGAAGGTAAGCTGCTTGTATCTACAAGCATTTGTTTAAACGGGTTCGAGATTGATAGAACTATGTGTTAGAAGTTAGGGGTGTCAAAATCGACTTCTCAGAAGTGCAGATTTAGACATAGGTAACTTGTGAAGTTGATTTCTCAAGTTATACTAAACCTTTTGAAGAAATTTAACTTGGAGGAGGTGTGCAACTTCTAGGCGACATTCCATACAAAATTTCATAGAAAACTTTACATGTTTGATAGGTCAATGAGAAGAAATTGTGCAGCAGACTTTCTGTGTTTTATCTTCTTCACATAATTTTTCAACTTTTGATAATTTGGAGATTGAACCTCTAATTTGGTGAAGATTTTGACTTACTCTTGGTATAGAGGTGCTCTAATCATAAGAGTAGGTTATTCTTTTGGAGATTAACACTCTCCATCACTTACGTGTAAGTCTAGCCAGTGGTCTGGCTATCTCTGCATACATTTTTATAAATCTTCTATGGATCCAGTATGCCCCAAGAAACTCTGAATCTCTTTAGGGGATTTAGGTTTAGGCAAATTTAATATAGAAATGATTTTGTCAGGATCTGGGGCCATACCTTTAGCCGACACCACATGTCCTAAGAGAGTTCCTTCTGTCACAAGGAAATGATATTTATTTGGATTGAGCTTTAGCTTAGTCTCCCTGCATCTTTTGAAAACATTCTGCAGCTGCCTCAAGTGATGGTCCAAACAATCTAGAGGAGTTTCTTTGTGAGAACCTGAAAACGAAGAGAAGTCATCCATGAAGATTCTAAGTGATTCCAACAATAGGGGGCCAAAAATGAGATTGACCGTTCTGTTAAAGGTGGCTGGAGCATTTCTGAGCCCAAATGGCATTTTTGCATACACATATGTTCCCCAAGGTGTGATAAAAGCAGTCTTTTCACGATCCTCTAGGTGTATTGATATTTGATTATAGCCACTAAATCCATCCATAAAGCTATATAATGCATGCCCAGCCACTTCTTCAATGACCTGCTCTGCAAAAGGCATTGGGAACCCATCTGGAATGGTCACCTTGTTGAGTGCTCTAAAGTCAACACAAATTCTGATTTTATTAGTATTCTTCTTTGGTACTATAACCATAGGTGAGAACCACTCTGAGTGTTCTACATGAATGATGATTCCTGCATCCTCCATCTTCTGTATTTCCACATAGACAGCTTCAGCATATTTTGGATTAAGTCTATAACTCTTCCCTCTTATGGGTTTGGCTCCATCAACCAGAGGGATTCTGTGCTCTCCATAAGTTGCAGGCACCCCTTCTAAGTCTTTATAATGCTAGGCAAAAACATCTGTATAATGGGTCAAGAATGATTTTACCTTTTCAAGGAGCCCTGGGTGGTTCCACAACCAAGTGGCCACCAAAACTGGCCGATTATTGTCTTGAGTGCCTCATTGTATTTCTTGGACAGGATTTCTCTCTACCATATTATCTTCGTGCTCATCTTCTTCCTTGTCTTCTTCTACTAGCTTTTTGTGCATTGCTTCATAAGCAGGTGTATTTTGGACTTCAATGTGTTCCTCCTTGTCCTGCATCCATCCTGCAGGGATTTCTTGAATTGGGAAAGAACATTCTTCACTAGAATTTTTTACCTTGCCTTTAGCTTTAGTAACCTCTTTATCTGTGGTTGTCATATCCTCCTCCAAGTTATATTTGAGGGGTGTCTTCCTGCCCCTTCTGTGGTCTGTGATGGGCTCTCCCAATCCATCAACCTGGACTTTTTCCTTATCTTCATCATAGCCTTCAGTCGTGCAAGAATTATTAAGAAAAATTCCAAAACAAGAGGAAGAGTTGCATGCTTGGAGCCAATTTAGAATATCCTCTTCTTCCTCGAAATCTATTTGGGGTTGATCCTCCGATTCTGTTTCCATGCAAATACCAACTGTTTTGCAGCATCATGCTAGCGTTTCCTTGATTATCTGGGCCTTCTTCTAAATGAATCTGTGTCAGCTCTTGCCCTTTCTTTTGTACCCACATAGTGTCCTTGCCCCAATCATGAATGACACTTGCATGCCTCAGCCATGGTCATCCAATTAAGAGGGGAAATCCTCCTTCAACCTGGGGCAATCTTAAAACTACAAAATCCAAAATGAATAGATTACCTTGTACTTCAAGTGGAACTTTTGGGATTACTCCCAAGGGCCTTACTTTGCTCTGATCTGCCAAAGTAACAGTGAAATTTGCAGGCCTTGAAGGGTGGAGTCCAATCTTTTTCATTGTATGTTCAGGCATCAAGTTAATGCCAGAACCACCATCCACAATAACTCCTTGAAATTCATGAAGCCGAGGACTTTTATAATCTGTAAGGGGTGCTTTCCCTACAATTTTTCCTTTATGTAAAACAGCAGAGTCTTTGCCACCAAACTTGTAGTGGAAGCTTCATCAATTATCTGTAATAACTCTGACCTGAATTTCCCATCCATCTTTATTAGATAAAAAATACTAACCTCCTTTTTCATGGACTTGAGTAGTTTTGAAGCCTCTGATTCCTTGAGAGCATGGGCTTCTGTTGACTTATCAAACTCCTCATGAGCCCTATTGAAGGCATGACCAATGGCATCATTGGTGCATATGAGATCTTCTTTTTGCTTTGTATCTGCACCTGTGGTGGTTTTATCTTCAGATGGTTCTCTGTCTTGATTCCATTCCTTAATCTTTGACCCTTGTCCTATGTCTGCTTGAGCCTTCCCCTTGCTTCTTGTCTGCACAGTCAAAGATTCTATTTCTTCTAATTGCACCACCCTGGTAGATGGAGATGGCTCATTGACTGGATCACACACTTCTTCCTTGTGCACAGAAATCATTTGAATATGGGGCCCGGAGGAAGAGGCTTGATTCTTAGGAAAACAATTTGTATAATGGTCTCTTGCGTCAGGGCAGTTCCTGCAAGGAGGGGCATTTTCTGGTAGGGTGCACCTACTTTGATAGTGCCCGCATTCTCCACATCTGAAACAGATGATTGGCCTCCTAGGTCCATTTCCAAAGTTATTCCTCTGTCTAGGATTATAGTTGTTACCTTGATTTGGTGTAGCAGCCATCACATTTGCTGGTGTTGGGGGTCCTCCTTGTGTCCAGTATGTCATTGCAGGCATTCCTCTTGATTGGCATTCATGGGCCTCATGGCCAACTTTCTTGCATAATTGACAAGTCACACTTAACAGAGGACATTCACTTACTATGTGACCTTGCTTGTTGCACATGGAACACCAAAGTCCACTCTTGATGCCACCTCCTTTGAGCTCCTGCAACTCCTGTCGCAGCTGAGCCAATTCCTCTGCCTGGGCCTCCTCCTCCTTTTGGAGCTTTAGAGCTTCAATCTCCCTTCTCAACTGAGCAACAGCATTCTCCTCCTCTTTGTAGGGCTTATTTCTTTTTAAGCCCTCCAGCTCTTTCCTTAGTTGTATCACTGGATCCTCCATTTCTGTACCATAAGTTGGTTGGGAAGAAGTTGCTCCATACTGGTACCTTATCTGCTCCAAGCGTGTGGCTATGCTGATGAACTCCTCTATGGAGGCTGTAGGTAGCACTAATTCCTTTATTTTGCATTGGGTGGCCACTGGTAGGGGCTTAGCCAACCATTTCTTAACAAAAAAATCGCGTGGTGGATCTGGCAATTTAGCCATTAGTGCTTTGGCCCAAGTCACAAACTCTGGGAACTTTTCTCCTGGACCTAATCTTAAATTTTCTAGCTCTTCTATGATAATCTCCGCAGTGTTGCCATGCTGGAATTGATTTTTAAAAGCATCTTTCATCACATCCCAAGTGGTAAAATGGTTTTCAGCAAACTGGTTGAACCACTTATCAGCTAATCCCTCTAATGTAGCAGGGAAGAGAATCAAAAAGGCATCCTCCCTACCCATTAGGCCTCTAGTCTTACATAGTGCCAAGAACCTTCTAATGTGTTCATCCGGATCCTCCTGAGCTAGGCCTTTGAAAGAAGGAAACTTTATATTTAATCTAGAGAGTAAAGTTTCCAAGTCTACCTGACCCGCCATGCTCTTGACTGATGATGTTGAAGATAGTGGACTGGGCGACCTTCTAACAACCTTCCTTCTTGTCTGCTTGCAAGTGACCCTCAATACTTGGGACCAGGTTGCGGTCATGAGCAGCTCATAGCCCACTGAATATGAGACAGTTGATAAGAATATTTACCTTTTGTTTGACGAAGTAGCACTGTGGTTCTGTCGACACTTGATCTCTTCTATGCTTTGCACTTGGTTTCTCCTAAGCTCAAATCTCCTTGGACGTCCCATCGTGCGTGCCAAATTTTGTTGGGGGATTCTTAGACAAGAAGAGTTTGAGGGTTTGTAGGAGAAAAGAGAAGAAACAAGAAGAGAAAATACACCTGGAAGCTTCTGCCGATTGATTACAGTAAGACAATTACAATGTTTGAAGTACAAGACAAGCCAATACCTCTGTGCACAATCCCACAGAGTGCCCACTTACAAAATACCAAATATCCCAAAGTCTTATTGCCGTCGGCCTCCTCTGCACCAGACCTCCACCTGCTTCAAGCTTATCCTTGTGCACACCTTGCACCAAGCTTCCACAAAGGGGGAGGAGTGAATACCTTCTGTCGGCACGCGCACACTACGGTGAGACCTTGAGATCCTTGGGGGAGTATAGCTTAGCACTCTCTGCACAAATCCTTAGTCACTCTCCATGCACCTTACACTTCCACTTCTTTGCGTCGCACACTGGTGACTCTTGCCCTTCTCTCTCTTGCTTCCCTTAGACTATGCTTCTCCTGCTTACTCTAAGATTGGTCCAAGACTAGACCTTGCCTTGATTTGAGTGTGTCGATCACGTACGCTCCTAACTGCAATGGTATCTTGGTGCTCACTTTGATGTCCCAAGATTGTCTTTCCAAGTGGCAGCCAACGACTCACTGTTTTGTCCTGTAGTGACTTTAGACTAAAACCCAAAATTTTAATGGGGGGGCCATACTTTCACCCGTGCGTACGTTGCCACTTCACATACCTTCACATTTCCTTTTAAGTCTTCACTTTTGCACCTAAGGGGGGTTCACCTGAACCTTCCAAAACACTTTAAAACACACTTTGAACCTTAGGGAAATTAGAGAAAATACCTCTGCAACCTGCAACTCACTTTCTCCAATTTACCCTTTGTGGACAATTAATTGTGCACTACCTGTGCACTTTGACACCTGCATTTTAGCACTTTGACTTTGCACCTGTTGACTATGACCTTGACCTTGTTGACTTTAACCAGTTGACTTTGACCTTGACTTTGATTGCAGTTGACTTTGACCAACATGACTTTTATGGGTTCAACAGAATCACCTTCATTCATGTGCTCACTCTCCAATTGTTTTCGGAGGTAAGCAACATGAGCCTTATTCCTAGCTTGGTACAATGTGGTAAGTGTATCCCAAGCATCCTTAGTTGTTCTGCAAGACCGAATATGAGGAATAATGGCATGTTTGATAGACAAAGCTATCAATGCATGTGCCTGGGCATCTTTGCCATCCCAAAAAATTTTCTCTACAGTAGGTGCAGCAAAAACCCTAGCACAAACAGGAATATGCAAAATATCATCATCTTTGATACCTTCTGCCTCATCTTCTATACCTGCACTTGTAATAGTTGTAGGTGTGATAGGATGTTTTTCAACACCCTGCACAATGTTCCACATTCCTTTTACAACCAATACATTTCGCATCATATAAGCCCATAACGGGTAGTTGATACCATCCAACTTATCCTCAACAGCCAACATACAGAATACATCAGTGCTTTTAGCCATGGTGAGTGACTAAAATACCTTGATGCAAAAAGTTGACTGTATCTCAAAAAGTTGAAAAGAAGTGCCCAGACGAACTCCACTAGACCTATAGCAGACTTCAAGATGCTTATACTGGCGAATAGAAAATGGTATATATCTTTGGTACAAAAAGATGAAATAGCCTACACAAGCACTACGATAGTGCGTTCGAAGCACACAAACAACACAAGGAAGGAGAAGAAGCTTGGAGCACAACACACAATACTAAATGTATTACTAGATAATGTACAAAGATAAGTAGCACATTAGGGCAATAGGCATATATACAAGCTGGGGGAAAAAACCTCCTAAAGAGGGAAAAAAGTGCCCCGGTGGTCCTAGTGTGTTCACACACATCACTACCTAAATATATCAACAAGTACCATATACAGGAAGGGAGTATGTACAAGCATACAAATCAAAGAATATTATCTTGTTGTGTGGAAGAGGAGGAGTGCACAAAGTGGTTGCATTTAGCACATGTGGGTGCATTACAGCAACACCATTCAAATCAAAGAACCCTTCAAACTCTACAAAGGTTAGGGGTATATTGGCCAACTATGGAAGCAAATATCCATAGGGTGTGCAAGGAATGCCCAATCTGTAGCACTAGACCTCCAATGGAACATGCCACTTTTTATCGAGTGTCTTTCACGCGAGATTGGAGCGAACCACTAGTAGCCTTTTTGAGGATGAAAACCTTCCCTCAGGATATGACTTTTGCTAGACAAAGGAGCTTAGAACAAGAGGCACTAGACTACTCACTCGTTAGAGATAATTTATACAAGTGTGGTAAAGATGGTTACCTAAGGCTATGTGTCCATGAAAGTGAATATCTCAAGATCTTGGAAACTGCTTACCAAGGTGTAATAGGATGACACTTTGGACCAAACCGTGTGATTAAGGCAATCCTGTTTGCAGGCTTGTGGTGGCCAACCCTTCACATGGATGCACATACCTATGTGAAGTGGTGTGATGTTTGTCAGCAAACTCAATATCCCATACGTAAAGAAGGGATGCCATTGAAACCTATGATGGGTCGATGTGCATTCTCTAAGTGGGGAATATACTTTGTCGATCCTATTAATCCCCCATCTAAGGGTTCACACGCTGAATATATCATTGTGGCCACAAACTATTTAACCAAGTGGGTAGAAGTGAAAGCCACAACCAAGAACGATGTTCAGATGACAACTAAGTTCTTATTTGAGAACCTCTCCACTAGATATGAGCTACCAATAGAGCTACTAAGTGATAGAGGCACTCACTCCTTGAATGCTCATTGAAAACCTTCTCCAAGAGTTCTTGGTGATACACAAGAAGTATGTCCCCTATCGTCGACAAGCTATGGGCAAGCCGAAAGCACCAATAAGATTCTATGCAATTTGTTGACCAAATTAGTGAACAATAAATGTTCTATATGTGTTTTTTCTTTAGCCTCCAACGCCATGATGTACTCGTGAGCTTTCAATATATGAAAGTTGCTTTAGAGACTCTATCTTATGTGATCTTGAAAACTTGATGTATGTAATCTTCTCCATAGGGTTTGATGTTGTAACATGGGTGCACTTTGGTTCTTTTGAAGATGAAATCCAAGAATAGCATGTCAAATTCTCATAGTCCATACTGACTGATGGACGAAGTGTGCAACACATGGGTTTAATAAAGTATGTGCCTTGTGCATGACTATGTTATAGAGCCCTATGCATTCCTACTTAACAATGCATCACATGAATTATGGTGTAAAACGTGGGTCTTGAACTAGTTGCTAAAGGGGATAATGGCAAGGAGCTTTGATAAGTACACATAGAGTTATGACTATTATAACCGAACTATGTCTATACCTAGAAGAGACTAGAGGGGGTGTGGGCTTGATAGTTCCTCCTTACTCCTCTACTATTTTCCTGGCTTGGACAACTTCATTTCAACTCTTGGAACCTTGGATGGCTCTCTCCTTGAGCCTACTTGAGTATACGTCTCCTAGTCTTCAATGAGCAACAAGACCTCAATGCATTTGATGACTCTTCACCTTCTCTTATAGCTTTTGGATGCCTCTCTTGACTTTTCCACCACGTTAGGACTACCTTGCCCAACCTCACCTGACCTTGAGATTGCCCTAAGTGATTTGAGTTGTGACTTTTGTCCACATTAAGGTCTATTGAGCCCTTTATCCACCTTAAGCTTGTATAGTTCACACTTTCAACACTCCCCCTCAAGCTTAAGGTGGTAGTGTCTATATGAAGTAATCTCATAGCTTTGAAAACTTTATTAACTTGCTCACGTCCAAGCTTTTGGTGAAGATATTTGCAACTTGTTCCTTTGTACCTACAAAATGAACATTAATGTCCCCACTTGAAACCTCTCCCCTTACATAATGGTAATGCACCTCAATGTGCTTGCTCCTTGCATCATACATGGGATCGTTAGCAAGATGTAGGCTTGACATGTTATCTTCATAAACTAGAATTGCACCAACATGTACACCAAGATCTTTGAAGAGCTTATTAAGCCAAATTGCTTCACATGTAGTGAGGGATAAAGCTCTATATTTAGCCTCTATTGAACTCAATGCAATTGTGGGCTGCTTTTTTCTCATCCATGAAATTGCATTTATACCTGACATGAAAATGTAGGCAAAAGTTGAACTTCTATCATCAACACTCCATGCCCAATCTACATCACTTCATGCTCTTAATTGAAGGTCTTCATCATACATGTATGGAAACCCATAACTAATTTCACTCTTCACATACCTTAACACTCTCTTTGCATGATTGAGATGTGTATCTGAGGATAGAACTTTAACTATGTAGGACACGTCAGGTCTTATGAGCTGTAAGCCACCGGATTGGCATTCTGTATTTTCATAATTCCTATATTTTCCTATCCCGCACGAACAGAAAGGTCGTTGCGAAGTGATGTATCTGCTTATCAATTAATGAAAAGACATTGCGGTGACTCTCCGGTAACGACAAGCGGGATCGCCAGAATCTCTGTCTGAGCGATTACGATCTGTGGAGACGTCGTCGTAGTGCAACATTCGTGAGATCTGAGTATTATTGCTCTTACCTTTGTTTAATTACATTAATTTGTGATTAACACAGTAAAGTTAAGTGCGGGTAATAAGTCTGTGCGATGGTAATGAATAACTCCTGTGTTACGAACCGTGAAAAGTTTAACCAGAGTTCTAACATTAACCCGTATAAGAGTTTAATACTGGACATTAACGTACTGCGGCTTGAATAAGTTAATTGGGAAAATTAAGTTATAGGGCCTCTGATTTATCAGACCCCTACCACTCCCAAGAACCCGAAAGAACTTAAAAATGCCTGTAATGTAAATGTGCATTTTAACACTGGCGCCGTCTGTGGGAAGGTGGCAACATTTTGTGGAAAATCAGTAAGGTGGAGTGATACGCAATTGGTGCAGAGGTGATATACGCCGGTTACTCGGCCGGGCCAGTCGTATCCAAAGTACAAGAGAGACCAACATCCTTGGGTGGTACCAAATTTGTTAGGGACACCCCTAGGCAGCAGAACTATAGACCGGTTAAGCCTAGTTGTCGAAGGAGCAGAGCCCGATAGCAGTGATTCCGGTAGAATTTTGGTGACACATGAGGAAATTTTGATAGATTTCGGTGTAATTTCGGTGCAGTCTGAAGAAGGTACAGTAACTTCAGAGTGTACAGGGATGCAGTGCGCAGTTGACCCGACACCGTCTGGTCAGAATTCAAACTTTTCTAAGGATAAAGTGGTGTTACCCAGAGAGATCATTGCCGGTGAAAGAATACCCTGTTTTGGAGAAAGTTTGACAAATTTCGATGACAGTTCGGTCCCAGTTGCAGGGAATTTACAGTTTTTCGGTGACCATGTGATACTCCCTGGTGAATCTTCATTTCGGACACCACTGTTCGGGGCCAATTTGCCCACCTGGGATATCAAGGCTGAGGATAGGCTCTTCGATTTGGGGATTCGTAAGAGATTGAACGCTATTTTCAAGCCGGAAGGTGAGCAGTCTGACCATACAGATTCCGAAGGACCAGAAACACCTCCTCAGAACTCAGGAGACAGCAACGGTACCACTAATAGCACCATGAGTGGACAACAACAGCAACAACAACAGCAACAGCAACAGCAAGAGCCCCTTCCACTTCGACATGAACTCATTTAAGACAATTACCTCCGGCACATGCAAATTTACAGGATGATGTTATAACCCAGTGGTTCATTAATGGTCTGACCCCACAGCTAAGATAAATCATGATCATCCGTTGTGTGGGTGCTATGACACTAGATGCTGTTATAGCGATGGCCCTGCAATTAGAGCATAAGGTTGGGGGATTCACTGAAGACTTGGAGTGGCTAAAAGCCAGCAAGAACGTTACAGATGATCCGGCAAAACAGATGTATTGCACTAAGTGCAAAAATCCCGGGCACACTAGTGCCACCTGTGCCCTCAATGAGATGTATTGTGCCATCTGCAATACCACCAGACACAGCCAAAAATTGTGCGTATAATGCCAAAGTGCAGGGATGAGTAGCTGTAAACACCATTATACAAGAACCAGGGCGGCCAACAACCCACTACGTGCCACCACAGATGCGAAACAATCAGTCGCAAGGATACAGAAATTACCGGGGATAGCGGAATACCAACTTCAATGCAAATCGATGGCAAGCAAGTACATCAGCGGAAGGTACTTCTCTACCACCACCTCAATGTCATTTTTGCAGTGAGATTGGCCACATCCGAAGATTTTGCAAGGATGCAGCCGAATATGACAAAAGAAAGAAAGAGCGCCAGAACCCGATGACCAACATGGTCTATATTTCACCAGTGGAATCACAAGCCGCAGTGATCCAGACACGATCGGGTAAGCAATTGCAACCAGCAGCTGAGGTGTTTGAACCTGGTATCCGCAAACAGCAGCGAATGTATACCAAGGCCAGTTAGTGGGCCGCTAAAGAACCAACTGTATTCCCTGATCAAATTCCGGTGACATAGGCTCCCCTGCCAAAGATGAGAGCACATGAACAAGCCTCTACCCCAGTAACAGGAGAATCATCATCAGAATCAGTGAAGAGTGCAATTCCAACAAACTAGGTATGGGATATTCTCTCGAAGGCTTCAATTACACTCCCATTGGGGCAGGTACTCGCCTTGGTGCCCGGAGTTAGGTAGCAATTCCAACAACAGGTCAGTCCTGGATCTCCCAGTACTCCGGTGACTGCAACAATACAACCGGAAAATGATTCTACGATGGATCATTCAGTCCCCTTAATCACTATTTGGCATACAAATCACAAGATTACTCAAGTGTTAATCGATGGCGGTTCGGGTGTGAACATAGCAACTGCAGCTCTTTGTAAGAAATTGGGATGGACCCAGATCGAGCCCGTCATATTCTTTGATGGCAGATCAATCCAGAGTCCATCCGATGGGACTAGTCCGGAATATCCCGATTACTTTGCAGGGTACCATATTCAAAATGACTTTTGTAGTCTTAGAACTACCAGAATCTAGCCTCGACTATAATCTTCTTTTCGGTCCACCATGGTTGAAACAGGCCAAAGTTATACAGGATTGGTCAGCGTAGAAATTGACTTTCAAGGATAATCACCATAAATATTTTGTCAAATTGGATGTCATTCAGCCCTGTGAGCTTCATGCCAGACCCTATGTAGTAGAGCCGGTTCACATGTTGGATGGCTTATCCGACGCTGAAGAAGAGGCATTTCTGAAGAACAATAAAGATTTGATTTCCTTAGGTACTATAGATCTTCAAGCTGTAGCAGACAACTGGAGTCCGACAACCTGTACGGTTGTTCCTGTGACCGGAGATGCAGACACGGATGATAGTGTTGCTATGGATGGAGCCACCCTACATCAACTTTTACAGTCAGCTGACGATCCGGTGAAACCTAGTCAATTTTATGTCCCGAAAGACCAGTTAATGACCTATAATTTGGGTGATGAAGTTGACCCGCGACCTATTAAGATTAAGGCAGGACTATCCGAGGCATTTCAAGATGACTTGATCCGACTCCTGCGTGCGTTTTCTGATGTTTTTGCTTGGGACTATCGCGATATGAAAGGCCTTGATCCGCGGATCTATCAACATTGGGTCGTGCTCAAACCAGAGGCGAAGCCAATTAAACAATCAATGGATATCTCCGATCGTGATTGTTCCGAAGAAAAATAAGCAGCTACGAATCTGTGTGGATTACCGGGAACTGAATGCGGCCACGATACTTGATCCATTTCCTCTTCCCTTTCTTGAAACAATGCTCGACAAAGTGGCCGGGCACGAGATGTACTCCTTTCTGGATGGCTATAGTGGTTATAACCAGGTCAGAATGGCTGAACAAGATATACCGAAAATAGCTTTCATTACAAACTGGGGTGTTTTTGCTTGTATGGTCATGTGGTTTGGGTTAAGGAATGCTCCCAACACATTTCAACGCTGTATGCACGAAGTCTTTTCACCCTACCTGACTACTATTTCTCCTTATTTGGCAAGATTGCGGTGCACCTGTATCATTTACGGTGCTGCTTTGAGAAATGCCATGAATACGGACTCTGCCTGAACCCGACAAAATCTACTTTTGAGGTTTCTTGTGGTAAACTCCTTGGACATATTATATGTGCACAAGGTATCCAAGCTGATCCAGACAAAGTCGCAGCTGTGTTGGAAGCACCCGTCCCTACAACGCTGAAAGAAGTTATGCGCTTCCTAGGTCAAATCCGGTGGCATGGCAGGCATCTACGGTGGCTAGCCCATTTAGCAACACCACTTAATCGGCTAATGACTAGTACTCCACGACAGTTCGATTGGACTTTGGAATGCCAAACTGCATTCGATCGTCTAAAAGGATTATTGACGCAGGCTCCAATTTTGCAACCTCTTGATTGGGACCGCCCATTCCATGTCTTTGTAGATGCATCGGATATAGCCATTGGCAGTGTTCTAATGAAGCAAACGGATAAATGGTTCCGGCATGTATATTATGCAAGCCACCGATTAGCTCCTACTGAAAGAAACTATTCAGTGACCGAAAGAGAATGTCTCGGGTTAGTGTATTCTGTGAAGAAATTATTCACCTTTCATGTGGATCATGCCGCACTTGTATATCTGGTCTAGCAGCAACATTTAGGTGGTCGCTTGGCTCGTTGGGTTTTATTATTATAGGAGTTCGACTATGAAGTGATTCATCAACCCGGCACAGCACATGCCTTGGCAAATTTTCTATCTCGGTTGGATTCCGGTGAAGCTCCGGTGGGTGTTGATGACACCACTCCAGCAATTTACATTACTAAAACGGCTCGTGATGAATCGTCAGAACCTCCTGTGCCATCTACCTACTATGATACGTTGTTAACTTTTCTGACTGATGGATGTCTTCATCCTCATACGCCTCCCGCTATGCAGCAGAAAATTGCAGTTTACAGTCGCAGATTCCGGTTGATTGTAGGACAGTTGTACTACATGGATCATACTGGTGTCTTACTTCGTTGTATTCCACCACATGAAGTAAACTCGGTTATTGCTATGGCACATTCAATACCCTCCGGTGGACATTTTGCAGCAGATCTTACCCACCGGAAAATTCTGCAAAGTGGGCTTTGGTGGCCTACCATGTACAAAGACGTGACGCAGTTTGTGCAGTAGTGTGACACTTGTCAACGATCTGGACAGCCATTACAGTGCCACTTCTTTCCTTTACAACCTGTATTGCCTTTGGAACCCTTTCAAAAGTGGGGTCTTGATTTTATTGGACCTATCACACCAACAGCAACCCTTTGCAACAATCGCTACATCCTCATCTGTACAGATTATGCTACCAGGTGGGCAGAAGCTTGGGCCTTACGGTCCGCCACAGCTGTTTCCGTAGCAAAATGCGTGATGAAGGACGTCTTCTCGCGTTATGGATTACCTCTGGAACTTGTGACAGACCAAGGAACACACTTTGTTAACAATTTTATGCGTGTACTAATGCATACTTTTCAAATTCTGCATAAATTCAGGTTCCCATATTATCCTCGTGCTAATGGTTTAGCTGAAAGTACCAACAAGACGCTGTTGAGTATGCTTTACAAATTGGTCGTAGAATCACCAGAACGTTGGGATCAGTTACTACCCGCAGTCTTATGGGCATACCGGAATAATTACAAAGTAGCAACCAGAATGACCCCTTTCAAGCTTGCTTATGGGTTAGAAGCAATCGCGCCGATGGAGATTGTCGTGCCAAGCTTACACGTGGCCATTACTCAGAAGCTGTTACCCGAAGACTCTTTGCCATTTCGGTTGGACACACTCAGAGCCTTGGATGAACATCGCTGGGAAAGTTTTCTGACTCTTCAAGAAGTTCAGTTGTGGCAAGCCCGTACCCATGATCGTTTTCTCCAGACTCCAGTTTTTATGGTGGGCCAACTTGTGCTCTTTTACAATGCTAAAGCAAATCGTGCTGCTAGGAAATTTAAATTATGGTGGTTCAGTCCTTACCGGATTAGTGAGCAAGTGGGACCAGCTACTTTTCGGTTGACTACCTTGACCAGAATTCCTCTTCCTAAAGTAATCAATGGTTCAAAGTTGTGTCCATATCACCAAGCGCCTGATCGTCACTGACGTATTCTTCGTTTTTCCGCATGTCATTTTTTTTTTTTTTGCATTTTGGTTTAATAAATACCGTAAAACTCCTCGTTTGGATATCTAATTATGATTAATCGCCGCCATGTGTTATTGATTCTGCACATGCATGCACGCCATAATTATGAAGGTTATCATTTCCATACCGCGCGATGATTAGGGTTTTTGATTGCTTCCCAGTGCCGAGTGTCTACTTAATCTTCTTCTTTTCACTATTAATCGCTATTGTGTCTGTGTGTTCTGTGCGCTATGTTTTCTGTGTTTGTTGTGTATTCGTGTGCTTGTGACTTCGTGTGTGCATCATGGAAGCATTAGCCAATTTCGCTACCTTCCGTGACGGACTCCCTCAGGACATGAGTGAGTTCTTGCATATCCGCAGCTTGTTGAGCTTCGCTGAATTGCCTTGGCATTCAGTGGAGTCTCAACCCTTTTATGCGCCGATCATATCTGCCATAGCCACCACATCTGCCATAGAGCAATGTTGGCGGATCACATGTTTACCGAACCATGTCGTCATCACCTTAGCGTCGTTCGCTGAAGCATTTCATCTGCCCGTAGAAGGAGTGGAGAATGGTCCTCTCCTTCCTATTGCTACTATGGTAGAATTATTTCCCCAGCACTCATCGAATGAATATGCCATTTTGTGTCGCCCTGACCCTGAACGCACTGCATTACAATTCTTAGTTGCTATCCTTAATTTAGAGAAACGTACTTATGGGATTTCACGCCCATTTTATTCGATGATTGACATGGCTTCTCGTGAGCCTGTCAATTTTGCCTCTTATTATTTTCGGCGCATTCATTGTGAATGCGTTACGGTTATTAAACACGTTAAAAAGGGTGATCTTCCATGATCACGCCTTCCCCACATCCTTACGTTCCTTTTTCCCACCATTCAAGCCGCGCAACCTCCACCCAATGCACCATTCTTACTGCATGAAGAATCCACTCAGATGCTTGAAGATGAAGACGAGGATGATGATGCCGATTTTTTTCAACTTCTTCGTCGAAAACGCAGTCACATAAGCCCGTCTGAAAGTCAAGTGCAAGGTTCCACCGTAGCCAATGAAGAAGAGATCTTTCATGACACCGCAACTTCTATCCATGTCGATTCTTCAGCCCAATCTTCTCCGAATAAGCAGCAGGAACAAAATGCATCCACCACCGAATCTGAATCAATTTCTTCGAAGGAGGATTCTCAGCAGCAGACCCAAGATGATGTGCGAGCCATTGTTGCTGAGATTGTCAATGAAGTAATTACTGTGGTCGATGCTGTAATTGACCGAATTGAAGTGATAACCATCTTCCAATCACCTCTTATCAGCCTCTTCATCCCAGCCACTTCCTCCTCCTCCTCTTCCGGTTCCCATGTTTACTGAATTAGAGTCCATGGGTAGAATGCTAATCCAATTCTCACAGCAGTTACCGATGCAACTCAGAATGGTCACTGATAATATTCGTCAAGAATTGCAGCATAAAGTCGATATCTTAGAAGTAGATATTACTCCACTACAGGAAGAAGTCGATGTAGTTAAGGCAAAAAATCATGGCCTCCACTTACAAATTCAACAGCTCCAAGATCAGCTAGCACAGAAAGATTCTTTGTTGTGTCAAAAGGATACAGAAATCAGCACGTTGAAGCAAGAAATCATTTATAAATCAGATGCAATGACTGCCATAGGCAATGAACTACATAGCACGCGGGAAGCATACAGCATATTAGAAGAAGCCTCTCAGTCTCTGGCCAGCAATGTACTTAAAGTTGAAGCAGAGCTGCATAAGACTACCAAGACCTTGTTCCAGCATGATCAAGAGTTACAGGACAAGCTTGGACGATATCTCAAATTGAAGAAGGAATTCAAAGGAGTGCAGAAAGAAAGAGAAGCCTACTACAAAACCATGCAGTTCCAGTCTGAAGAACTGGAGAGAAGAGAAAAGCAGCTCGGTTATCAAGCAGAGCATTTATCCAGAATAGATAAATAGATTAAAGATATGAGATTGAGTCGTGACGCAGCCCTGGAAAATGATTTCTACCTACAAGAGGCATTTTTGCAGACACGGGCTGACATTTTAATGAGTCAAGTGATTGTCGCAAGCTCTGTTCGTACTGACACACAGTTAGTGGAACTAGAAACTTTAAAGTTAATCCTGGATTCTTTGAAGCAAAAGATTTCCAGAACTTTTAAATTAGCTCGCACCATGTATATACAGGGCATCGTAGATGAGCCCTAAATTTTGTTTTCGTTGCAGGTTCAAGTCCACCGTGCGTGCCAGTGTAAGCTACCGGATTGGCATTCTGTATTTTCATAATTCCTATATTTTCCTATCCCGCACGAACCGAAAGGTCGTTGCGAAGTGATGTATCTGTTTATCAATTAATGAAAAGACATTGCGGTGACTCTCCGGTAACGACAAGCGAGATCGCCAGACTGTCTGTCTAGGCGATTACGGTCTGTGGAGACGTCATCGTAGTGCAGCATTCATGAGATCTGAGTATTATTTCTCTTACCTTTGTTTAATTACATTAATTTGTGATTAACACAGTAAAGTTAAGTGCGGGTAATAAGTCTGTGCGATGGTAATGAATAACTCCTCTGTTACGAACTGTGAAAAGTTTAACCAGAGTTCTAACATTAACTCGTATAAGAGTTCAATACTGGACATTAACGTATTGCGGCTTGAATAAGTTAATTGGGAAAATTAAGTTACAGGGCCTCTGATTTATCAAACCCCTACCACTCCCAAGAACCCGAAAGAACTTAAAAATACATGTAATGTAAATGCGCATTTTAACAGAGTGTAGCATAGATCAATGATCCCACAATGCTCCTGTATAGTGCAATGTCGTCTAGATTCTTTCCATCTTCCTTGTTTAACTTGAAATTTGAATCCATAGGTTGAGCTATTGGTTTGCAATCTATCATGGAAAACCTAAACAACACATCTAGAAGATACTTCCTTTGAGAGAGATAGATACCTTCATTCCCATAGATCACCTCAAGGCCAAGAAATGACCTTAGCACACCTAAATTTGAGATATTGAAATCTCTTCCAAGCTTCTCTTTGATGGTCCTTATCCATGCATCATCATCACCTCTCACAAGAAGATCATCTACATATATGCATATCAAATATCTCTCGTCATTTGTCTTCTTCATATACAAGGATGGACTTTCATCACTTGGAGAGAAACCATATCTCTTCAGGAAGTCCAATAGCCTCTGATTCCAAGCCCTTGGGGCTTGCTTTAGGCCATATAAGGCCTTCTTCAACCTGCAAACATAGGCAGGATGTTGTGGATCTACATATCCTTGAGGTTGTTCCATGAACGCCTCTTCTTGTAACTCACCATTCAAGAAAGCATTCTTTATGTCCATCTGGTAGATAGGCCACCTCCTTGTTGCACATAGGGGTATGAGAGATCTAATGGTAGCCTTGTTTTCCATAGGGCCAAAAGTCTCCTCATAATCTACCCCTTGTGTCTATGTGAAGCCTTTGGCTACTAATCTAGCCTTGTATCTTGCCAAGCTGCCATCTTCATTCCTCTTAGTCTTGTACACCCATTTGTTTTAGACTATCTTCTTGCCTTCCTTCTTGCGTACTAGTTCCCAAGTGTTGTTCTCCTTAAGACCTTTGAAATCTTCATACATAGCCTTCCTCCACTCTAGTTTGGTCTCTGCCTCCTCATAAGAATCAGCCTCTTGATCTACAATGACATTCATCATGTATGCATAGTGCTTTGCCATGAAAGAACCATATGTATACCTTTTTGGGGGTGCCTTCTTCCTTGTAGGCCTCTTCTCTTGACCTTTGGGATATTTCTTCTTCAGTCTATTGAGTTTTAGATCAATAGAAAAGACCTCCTCAAGCTCTTCCTCTTTTGAATCATTTTGAGCTTCCCTAGTGTCATAGTCTATCTCTTGCAACCTTCTATATTTTGAAGTAGGGGATGGTCCTTCATAATCATGAGTGTAAGAGTGATCATATGAGTGTACCTTAGATGTAGAAGCTTCTGGTCCACTAATTGTGATTGACTCTTGACGTTGAATCTGCACAACAATGTCTACATACTCCTCTTGATCCTCTTCATCCAACTTTGCCTTGCCCTTGTCTCCATACCATGACCTTAACTCATTAAACACAACATCTCTTGACACATAGCTTCTTTGAGAGAGGGTTGTAGCACCTATAGCCTTTTGCTCATTGGAGTAGCCAATGAACACACATTTCTCACTCTTGGGCTCTAACTTTCTTCTCACTTCACTAGGAACATGAACAAAGCATACACACCCAAATATCTTGAGGTGCTCCATGATTGGTTTCTTGCCATAATAGACTTCATGTGGACTCAAGTTTTGCACACCACCTGTCTATCTCATTTTGAATCTGAATCTTCTTCCTTAGAGTGCTCCCACTTGCTTTTTCCTCCTTTTCGCTTCTTGCCACTCTTGCCTTTGCCTTTGCTAGAACTGCTAGGACCTATGAGTGACCATCCATCTTGGATGTGTCTCCTATGGCAACTTCTTCTGCCGCTAGGTGTGGGATCAACTCCTCAAGAGTTGGTAGAGGATCTCTATACAAGATGGTAATAATAAGGGGTTTCTACGTCTCTTCTCCTCTCAGCCCATTGAGAGTAATCTACAAAAGTCTTTCTCATCTACTTTGAAACTAGTGGATGCCAATTTCTCCCTCAACTCCTTCACCTTCAAGGTGTAGTCAACAATAGATTGACCAGTACCCTTCTTCAAAGAATGGAGTTCATTCTTGAGCTACATCTTTTTGCTTCTTATGGAAGTGGCATATATCTTCTCTAAGGCCTCCCAAACATCTCTAGCATGATCAAACTCTAATATATGAACAATCATAGTGGTAGAGATTACCTGTGATATGTTGAAGATAACTCTCCTATTCCTTTCCTCCCAATCCTTCAACGTCTTCAATTCTTGATTGGTGATCTTTGGATATTTGGGATCCACATTGGGCTTATCTTTATCTCCACAACACAATAGGCCATAAACCCTTGCTCATGACGTAGTTCATGACTCTAAACTTCCATGGCTTGTAGTTGTCTTTGTGAAGCAACTCCGCTTTTTAACCTAGATCTACAATAATGAATGGGAAATTAGGGCTACACTAAAATGTACCTCTTAGCCTTAATGTCCAAGCTTTTGTGTCATTCTCGTAGAGTCTTCAAAGGATGTTTCTAGCTCTCGCACCAAGTGATGGGATTCAATTCCCTCATATTTGCGCACTAGAAGTGAAATGAACCCAATACCTAGGTCCTTTCATACACCGTTTTTGCTACCCTATAGCAAAACTCTGAATCACCTACCTTACACTAATCCAAATTACCTATGCATTTAGACACACTTAGTATGGTTCATAAAATTTCCAAAAAGCTATAGAACACCTCAATTGGATCTCTTTAGTTTAACCAATAAGTTTATACAAAATAAACTATGTAGAGATGTAGGATATGCAGAAATTAGGGTTAAAGAGATACACCAATTTTTCCGCACCTAAAACTCATTTCAAGAGGGATTTTAGGGAAATTAAGACACATATATAAGCTACATAATGCACATTAAATCTCTATGTGTGCACCTAGTGTTCTTCTCACCTTGACCTTCAAAGACATCACTTGTTCATGATTGTCATATCATCCTCTCATCTCGATGGATTGAACATTAAGGAGGTGGATCTCCTTGACATGGTACTCATCCTTGTCTAGAGGTACACCAAATTTGGTGCCACTATCAGGGAATGCACTTGAGGATAAATGTGTGATGGTAAGAGTGTTAAGGATTGACATTGGAAGGCAAAATTAGTAGTTTTAGCTAGTTTTTTTCACTATTTTTGTACATCTTTTTCATCATCTTCATCTTCTGCACTTGCCATCACCATAGCCACACTTCACCTTCTTCACCAAAAAAATATCAATTATTTTTGCCATATCTACACATTCCCCTTCACTTCCCTCATTTTCATGAGAGAGCAAGAGAGAGAGAGAGAGAGAGAGATCAAGAGTGCATGTGCTATGTTTTGCATGTTTTGAGTGTCCTGTTGCAGGATTCAACATCATCATTATGTCCAAGGCTACACATAGGTAGGTTAGTGTTTTTTCTTTAAGTTTGCACCAAAAAATTTGGTCTATCCCAACAAACCAAAAAATTTGGATTTTTGTAGATGCATGTGCAGGATGATGTAGGCCTTCCCAGCACCATCCCCAAGCACTAGATAGATTTCATTTTTTTTAGCTTTTGGATCTATCGTCAGAGACCAAAACTTGTGATAGGTGAGAGACTCAACCTATCACGATAGACCCGATCTATCATGATAGACTAGTGCATCATGATAGACTGTTGGACCCTTGGAGCTATGGAGTACTTAGAAGCCTCCCTTGGAGCCAGGAATACTTGAAGGCTTAAGGACTTGAGTGGAGATCTCTCATTTTTTCATATTTTCCTTCTTCTATATACATTTCTTCATAGGAACCCTCCTTTATTTCCTTTTAGAAGTAAACTCACAAAAATCCTCCCTTTTTAATAAAGGACACTTCTTTTTAGGAAAAAGCTTTCTTTTTGATATGGTAGATATTAGTCTCTCTCAAAATAGCATGTATCCTTATTTTCAATCTTGAGGATTTCCTTTTGATTTGACTCATATTTTAAGATATCTTTTTCAACTAAGACCATGTGTTCTTCCTTTTCTTTTTGACCACATGTCTTTTTGAAAAATCCTTGTCCACCTCTCCTATATAAGGATGAGCTTTTGTTGTAATCTAGGTCCCTTGGCCATGGCCTTGTGGATACCATGTTAACTCGAGAAAAAGGTTTCATTTGTTATCCTCTTTCTTCCTTGTGTGCAATGGCATTGGTCTTGGTGAATGGATTTGCATGTGGGTGTGCTTGTTTGGGAGGATGCTCACCCTTGCTCCTTGTAACATTGTCATGGAGTTAATAGAAAGGAGAGGAATGGCAGCATTAAAGTATCAATTGATGAACCCTGAGGGAACACCTAGAAATGAAGAAATTTTCTAAGCATACGTTTGCAATCAATATCCATGGAGACATTGAATGAGTCAAGAAATTGATGCCTTTTGCACTTTTGTCTAGGAGCCACACATTTTATACTTGAAGTTGTCTCTCATTCTAACCTGTTGTGAGTATTACTACTTTAATAAGTTAAACAGGTATACCTCGGACGCATTCTTCAAATTATAGATCCAAGTTTATGTCCTAATAACAATAAGACTGATTTAAAACCCTAAAGAGGAAGACGTCTCCTTCTCTTTTAGAAACACAAATGGATCTTGTGGGGCAAATGAATCCAAGGATTAAGAAGTTGAGATGAACTTAAGAAGAAAACAAGTTAATTCTTATTGGATATGAAGAATTAAGGAAATGTCAAGCATATAAAAAAGAGATGTGTCACCGACGTTGGTGATGTTTAGGATGGACTCGGCCTTCACATAATTTAAGGTTGGACTTTGAATTTGTGTTCACCCGTTTTAACAATAATTGAACTAAGAATGATAAAAGAAGAGACATGGAAAATATTTAGTAGCATGTACTTCCCAAAAATGATGCTCCATGACAATCCTTGGAAACTTTCAACTTTCATAAGGTCCTGTTGATGTGTTTCTCTCAGAAGGCTTTGTTCCAAAAAACAAAACGATCATCCACTCGGCATGGTTTAGCAGATGTGCATTGTACTCCTAGGCAGATGGCCAAGGTTCAAGTCCCGCCTGGGGCTGGATGCCAATGAGTTCCACGAGATGGGTGCCTTTACCTTACGAGGCCGGATGTGTGCCTCTTTCCAATTCATTGTACTCTCAAAAAAGAAACAAAACAAAACGATCAATGCGTCCTTTCTCTCATGAAATGCTCCATCAAGCTTCTACAAGCTTCACTCTGGTCTCCTTCTCCTCACTGATACGAACTAATGAAGGTGACATTGATATCATCAGATTCTCTCCCTTTCCTCAAATGGATATCTGTGGGAAATGAATTCCCTTTCTCTTGAACAGGTGCTCACATCTTTCCCATAGAGAAACCAGTGAAATGGGTTTGGGTACACAACCAGTGAAATGTGTTTGGCTACACTATTGCATATTATTGTCCTTCGAGAATGCAATTCGACATCTGCATCCACTTTCGCTTGAAAATCAGCATCAACTTTGCGCTATTGTGATAACTCCCTTCTTATATGATAAACGAGACCGCCCACGAGAGCAGCTCCCCTTCATGTCCCCCCTCTTTCTTCACACCGCAGCCGACCTCCTCTCACCTCCCGACTTCTTCCTTCTTAATTGGGATCTTCATTTGCATTCCTCCTCTCGTTCCAGTGACTGCCACATAATTTTCATAATAAAAACAAATAAAACATACTACCTACACTCAATCATATTGGATTTCCACTTGAAAACGAGAATTCCATAAATCATACACATGTACTTCATGCAAAAGAAGCTTATGCACACTCACAAATAAGCATATATACTCATGTATAAATATATGAAACCACACACTCTCTCATGTATACATCCAAGTTGACGCTCTCTTATGGATTTCACACTCACATATACTTGAATCCATCACACACATTCACAATGTAAATTAATTTTGACACACATACTTCGACGGTGTGTGCACACGTATTAACACTATGTAGGTATACATGATATGCAAATATCAATGGTTTGTACTGTCGGTCAACATAATTGCAATATATAATAAATTTTTATGTTGTCAAGAGTCATTTTTATTGAAATAAATCAAAATTTAGTTGAGCTTCATCTTGATGTTTCTTTTTTGATTTCCAAGCTTGGCTTTGGATCGCGATGACATCCACCACCTCTGAACCTATTGTTGGTGCAAAACAATAAACAATTGATGATTTGGACAAGTTTTGAAGTCACAGAGTAGAGCAAAGATCAAAACTTGAGCCTTGAAGATGAGTGCATGGTCAGAAGATGAAGACTTGTATATACATGTACATTAAGCTTGTAATTAGTTCACTTATGCCTTTGTAATGGTGATGAGTTTGTACATATATGCCTGTATATTCTAGTATAGAGTCGATACATTTATGAGAGAAGGGATATGGAACAAAGATAGATGAGTAGAAGAAGAAAAAGTGTGATGAATGTATGAAATTCATCAATCAGATGTTTTCCATGAGAATAGAAGAAAACTTCTAAAATCTGTGTCGTGATCTTTTCTTCATCTCTCCTCGTGTACTTGATCATTTCAAAAATCCTTTTGTAGATGTCTAAGTCCATAGTTAACGCATCTATGGTCAAGATTTGAAAGTCTAATTGAATCCAGCTAGAGAGAGTTTTAAGTAGGAACATTTGTATGTGAAGAAGTGATAAGTGTCTTCTGAAATAGGTGCAATCTCGATGATCAAATTTTTGATCAAATCTCCCTCCAGAGTGTAAAGTTTTGAGCAACATTCATTCTTTAAGTTGGAAGGTAAGCTACTTGTGGCTAAAAGCATTAGAATAAACAGAGTCTAGTTTGGAAGAACCATGCATTAGAAGTTGCAGGTGTCAAAGTCGACTACATAGAAGAATAGTTTGAGACATAGGTACAGTGTATAGAGGAAATCTCAAGATCTACTGACTCTTTTGAAGATCTTTAACTTGGAGAAGGTGCAAAAACTTTAGCACACATCTTCTATAAAGTTTCATTGAAAGCTTTAAATATTTGATCAGTCAATGAGTGAATTAAGTGCAACAGACTTTTCTGTGTAATGAGTTTATTCACAGTTGACTCAAGTCTTGGTAATTTGGCAATAGATTTCAAAAATTGGTTGTGTTTATGAGTTGTTCTTTGGCATATCATAAACACAGACTTGAGTCAACTTTAGCACACATCTTGTATAAAGTTTCATTGAAAACTTTAAATATTTGATCAATCAATGAGTGAATTAAGTGCAACAGACTTTCTTGTGTAATGAGTTTATTCACAGTTGACTCAAGTCTTGGTAATTTGGAAATAGATTTCAAAAATTGGTTGTGTTTATGAGTTGTTCTTTGTCACATCATTAGTTAGGGCAGATTTTTCTCCATCTTCATAGGAATATATGTAATGAGGGATTATGCATTAGTTATGGAAGAGAGGACTAAATAAATTCAGGAGTTTCTCTTTTAAGGAAAGGAGAAAGTGGGAATCAGCTCAGAGATCCATGAGAGATCTCACTTTAGTTCAGTGATCCCACTTTAGCTCCTGCTCTTTGAGAGAGAAGGAAGGAAAGGAAAACATGATTTCTTAATAAGAGAAGAATAGAGTATGTTTTCCTTTAGACAGAAGAGGTGTTTGGGAAACATCTCTTAGTCTTTATTTCAGAAGGAATTCATTTACTCTACTTTTCAGTATAATTTCCCTTCACATGGAAGTTTCTTTCTCCACTGGTTTGGAAGCAAAAAACATGGAGAACTTATATACATCTTCTGAATTATGGATGAGCAGAGTAAATAGATTCAACAGAATCTCTTTTGAAGGGAAAGGGAAAGTGGAATACATTCCACTACCAGAGCTCTTTTCCTTAGAGGAGATTATACAGTGAGAGACATAGAGAGAGTTTTATCTTCTCACTTTTAGGTTGTCTAGATAGAAGTGGAACTCTTCTATCAAAGACAAGAGGGAGATCAGTTAATCATGATGGTTAGATTGATTCTCACATGGAGAATCTTGAGAGAAGTAGTTATTTTTACTTCCAGTGATGGTCTTTGACTAGATGAGATGATCTAGTTATTGACATTAGTTAGACTGGGAATAGGGTTATGATTCTTCTTTCTAGGGTTTCTAGGAGATTGGGAGATATCTAACCTATTGAGGTACCAAACTCTTAGCTGGTGTTACATCATGAGTATGACGAGTAAACATCAGTTAGGAGGATGGGTACTTAGGGATTATCTGAATCCCGAAGGGAATGCTTTTGCATTCATATGGCAAACTACAGGGAAGAGAAATATTAGAGTTTGCAATAGTGCCAATAGATGCTCTTCCAATAGAACTAAGTCCAAAGGTTAAGGATGACAAACCACAAAATTATTGGCTGGTAAAATGTAGAGATTGCATTTTACTACCATGAGCTAGATGATGGATTTGCATAGTTCACAAGATAGTTAAGTTGAACTATTACTTGTGATTACACTCAAGGTTAGGAAGACCTAGAGTGGTATGAGGGCAATCTATCATTTAGTTTTAGATGGGTTAGGAGTCACTTGGTATGGGACTTTGTTCTATATTTTAGAGGATTATATGGTTTATTATCTCCATTATGATACGGTCAAGCTTATAAGTTTGACACTTTTACACTTGCTTACATATTATTACTCCATAGAGGATACATCATATTGACTTAGGTCATTTGGATGATGTTGTATGTCATGGGGGTGATAGTTTGGAAAGTGGAGTGTACATGGGAGATAGTAGGCACCATTCAGACGATTCCCCACCTTTGAGATGATCTCATATGAGATTTCTTAAGGGGAAGGATACGGGGAAACAACACACAGAGATGACCATGTACATAGAGTACATGGGGTTCAGGGGAGTCCGAGCACCTTCTTCTACCATTACGGACATTTCTTTGACATTTTCAAGGACCAAAATGCTTTCAAGGGGAAGGAAATGTCACATCATGGATGCATAAATCTAAAAGTGAGATGGCACATATGGGATTTGGCATCATTTGAGGCATCTTACCTCACTTGGTAGAGGACTTGAGAGGAGAGCCTATTAGAACTCTCTTGTGAGTATTTATTGACTCACTTATTATAGAAGAAGAAGGGAGAAGCTTGGTGGTTGGGAGGAGAACCCAAAGAGTATACTCTGTGTGATGATTGACGATGGCAGGGAGCAACTTTGTGCAAGATCAGCCCATGGCTAGCAAAAGAATTTGTTTAAGATTCTTGATATAGAGGTACTCTAACATCAAGGATAACTTGTTCTCTTGGAGATTAATAATCTCCATCAGTGGTATCAGAGTAGGAATCATCAGATTTGAAGAAAAGGAGGATCTCGACTATTGCAGATATATAAAAATCAATCTTTCAAGGTTCAAAAGGTGAAAGTTTGAAGTGAAAGCTAGAGAAGGAGGCCCAAAAACTATTAAGAGGATCAAAAGGAACTATATTCGAATTAAAGGTACATTCATTGTACGCAAAGCTTGAAGAATTTATTGCATAGGTAAAGAAAGGATGGGAGATTCTCTTTAGATAGAGAAGTTGGATAGAGAAAACTATCATGCTTGGTCAATGAGGATGGAAGCTCATCTTATGAGCAAAGATCTGATAGGATACATCACATGTGAAGAACAAAAACCAGAATTTAAGGATCCTAGTGTTCCAACTAGGGAAGAGCTCTCAGATTTGAAAACATGGATGAACAAGGATGCTCAAGCAAGGAGCATTATCTACATGGGAGTCCATGATTACTTGCTACCTCACATTAGAGGACTCGAAAGTGCAAGTGACATATGGAATGCTTTGGAGGAGCATTTCCAAAACACCAAAAAGTCAAGGAAGGTATCTTTATGGGCCGAGTTTACCATATTCAAGAAGAAGGCTTCTCCATCTATTTCCAATTATGTAGCAAGGACGAAGGATATAATCAGAACTCTAATTCAAGAGGAAGAGGTGGTAGACATCAGAGAACTAATTTTAGAGGTAGAGATAGTAGAGGTTTCTTTGGAAGAAATGCAGGAAGAGGCTTTCAAAGTCAATCCTACAATAATACCTACTACAATTATGCTTCATATAAGAAAGAGGATTCAACCTTAATTATGAATGAAACATGTGAAAGATCAAGTGAAGATCAAAGAGTTTTCTACATTGACTCAAGGTGTAGAAATCACCTGAGTGGCAACATAGCTTTGATGACTGATTTGGAGAATAAGGTGAGTAATCATATAGTCCAAACAGGTGAGATCACAAAGCACAATGTGAAGTCCATTGGATCAGTAAATTCCAAGGATGGAAGCACTCTTTTGAGCAAGGTTTTGTATGTCCCTACAATTCCAAAGAATTTGTAAGTGTAGGGAAAATTGTAGAGAAAGTATATGAAGTACGGTTCACTAATGATGGTGTTTATGTTGAAGACCCTACCCATGGGTATAAACAAATCGTTTGAGGGAACAAAGAAAAAGGCTCTTCACATTGAAGATTCAAGGCAATGTTGTACATGTCTTGTTTACTTATGGAGAACATAAGATCTCTGCGCTATATCTTTGGCACAAAAGGCTTAGACATTTCAATGAAAGAGGTATTAAGGATATGATTAACAATGGTTCAGGGCTTGGATTTCCTAATATTGCAGGTCAACACATGACGTACAAGTGTGAAGCATGTCAATTGGTTAAAGATCACAAGAAGACTTATGGTAAGAAAGGATTTATGTATTTAGAGAAGCTTGAATTGGTGCATACAGATGTGTGGGGTCCATCAAAGGACTTTAGCATTAATGGTTCGAGATATTATGTGATTTATGTTGATGATGCTACTAGGTGGATCACTATATATGTGATTAAAGATAAATGAGAGGTGTTCAATACATTTAAACATTATCATGTGTATGCAGAGAGAATCACAAGGCAAAAATTGAAGAGACTAAGGTCACATGGAGGGGGAGAGTATTTCTCTAATGAGTTCAGTCATTACTTATGGAATGCAGGTATAAAAAGGGAAGTTACTTGTAGGTACTCTCCTCAACAAAATGGTGTAGCAGAAAGGAGAAATGGAACTCTTGTTGAGTTTGCAAGGTCAATGATGAAGGAGAAAAATTGCTCTAATTATTTGTGGGATGAGGCTATGCATACAACTATTTATTTGGTTAATAGACTTCCATTTAAAGCCTTGAATGGTATGACACCATATGAGTCATGGTGGGGAAAGAGGCCTACTGTAGATCATTGCAAAGTATTTTGATGTTTGGCTTATGCATAATTAAAGCATAAATTGGAACCTAAAGCTGAAAAGTATGTGTTGATTGGTTATGATGATAAGCAGATGGGTTATAGATTATGGAATCCATCCACAAAACAATTCCTTGTGTCAAAGGATGTTACATTTGATGAGCAAGGTACTTGGTATGCAGGTATAATTAATATTCATGCAGGTGATGAAGAAGTCATGACCCAAAGAAAGGGGAAATCAAAGATTCAAGTTCCTGATGATGAAGAGGTTGTTGATGCTCAAATTGATAATGAAGAGTTGCCAAGGTTTGATCCACAATATGAATAATGAGAGACTTCAAAGAGCGAAGAAGCCAGAAGGTTAACAAGAAACATAAAGCAACCAATAAGGTATAGTTATGATACTTCATTTTTGACCATTAAAGATTACTCTTACATAGTGAAAGCAGAAGAAGACTCTTCTACATATGATGAGGCAAAAGGTAAGGAAAATTGGGAAAAAGCTATACAGGAGGAGTATAATGCATTGATGGAGAATGAGACATGGAATTTGGTTCCTAAACCAAATAAGTCGAAAATCATTGGATGAAAATGGGTCTACAAGACAAAGAGGTATGTAGATGGAAGTGTGTCTAGGTATAAAGCTAAACTTTTTGTGAAAGGGTATGCTCAAACATATGGTGTAGATTATGATGAGACTTATAGTCCTGTGGCAAAGATGACAACTATAAGGACTATCATAGCTATTGCTGCATGTAAAGGTTGGAAGCTATGTCAATTAGATGTGACGAATGCTTTTCTAAATGGTTACATTTCAAATGAAGTTTTCATGGAGCAGCCAGATGGTTTCAAGAATAAATGTTATCGAGAGTATGTATGTGAGCTCAAGAGAGCTTTGTATGGTTTGAAGCAGGCACCAAGGGCATGGAATTACAGACTTATGAACTTCTTGAAGGAGCTTGGTTTTCAAGTGTCTAAGGCAGATAGTATGCAGACCTTTTCACGAAGGCTTTGCCTAGGGAGAACTTTGAAGCTTTCTGCAAAGCTTTGGGATTACTTTCTTTTGTGGAGTGATTTCCACATAGCTTGGCACTTTCTTATACATGAGTGTCAGCTCCTTGTGTACATTCTCTAGTGATACATTCAATATTGTGTGTTGTGCTCCAAGCTTCTTCTCCTTCCTTGTGTTGTTCGCGTGCTTCCGCAGATGTCTATCGCCAACAACACTTCTACACGTTTACTACCTCCTTATCTTGAGTGTTTATTACTGGGTGTTTAGGCCCATACGTCAATACTCGTACTAATGTCTTGGCCACTGCGGTACAACTTCCAAATTAAACAAGTAAGCATCAGGAAGATCATATGGTACTCCTTGTGGGGCCTCTCCGGATGTGAGCCTCGAGAGATGATCTGCTCTCAAGTGAGACTTGCCTTTCCTCATCACTACCTCAAAGTCATATTCCATTAGTAACAGGAACCATCTTACTAATCTACCTATATTGCATGGCATATTTACCAAGTACAGTAGAGTTGGATGATCAGTAAAAAATTTAAACTTATTTGCAAGCAAATAGTGTCTAAACTTTTTTTACAGCATATACCATGCCTAATCCTTCTCTTTCGATCGTGGTGTGGTTCCGCTCAGCCACATTCAACTGTCTACTAGCATAGGCTATTGGGAGATCCATATTACCTTCACCAGTAGGTTGTGCAAGTACACATCCAATGGCATAATTGGATGCATCCACATGAACATGAAATGGCTTGTTCCAATCTTGTGTAGTCAAGATTGGTGCAGAACATAATCTTCTCTTGAGCTCGTTAAAGGAATCCTCACATTCCTTAGTCCACTCAAAGTTAGTCAAAAGGGAGTATAGAGGCTTTGCAATGATCGCATATATATGAATGAATCCACGATAGTAGCCACAATGCCCCATGAAAGCCTATACCTCCTTGACATTCTTTGGCCTTGGTAGCTTTGCAATAGCCTTCACTTTCTCCTCGTCCGTGGATATGCCATTCTTTGACACTATGTGTCCTAGAATATTGCCTTGCATGACCATTATATCACACTTTTCTAGGTTCAAGCAAACTTGGTATTCTCTACATTTGTCAAAGATGGCTCTCAACTCTAGGATATGTGTTTGTGTTATGTTGGAATGAGCACAGAGATCATCAACATAGACTTTTCAAGAATTCTTTAAACATGTGGCACATCAGCCTTTGAAAGGTGGCTGGTGCATTGGTAAGACCAAATGGTATTACTCAAAAGGCAAATATGCCCCACTACATAGCAAAGGTGGTCTTATGCTGACCTTCTAGAGCTATGGCCACTTGATTGTAGCCAGAGAATCCATAAAGGAAGTTGTAGACTTCCTTGCCTGCCACTCGCTCTAAGAGATGTTCAATGACAGGAAGCGGATAAGCGTCTCTAATAGTGGCTGCATTAACTTTCTTCAAGTTAATGCATACAGGTAACTTTCCATTCTTCTTGGGCACCACTACGATGTGGGATACCCACTCAGTGTGCTCAATTTCATAGATGAATCCAACTTCAACCAAACGGTCTATCTCTTCCTTGATTTTGGTAGCATAGTTATCATTGTATGTGTATGGCTTCTGCTTAGAGGGTTTGGCATCTAAGGTCATGGGAATTGTATGTGAGCATATTTCACACCTTTCAAGTCCTTGTACTCCAAGTTAATACATCTCTGTATTCTCTTAGCAAAGCTGGTGTGACTTCTCTCTTCTTCCTCTTCTTGTGTTCATTCTTAGTGGTTACATGTGTGGTAAATCTCGCATTATTTGTAACTTCTTCATGTCTCTGAGGGTGAGCTTCTACTTCATAGAAATATTCCTCATCTAATGCAAAAGGTGGGTCCATAATCATTGACTCTAGATCGGAGTCACTTGCATCATCAAATGCATCAATGCTAGGTTCACATTCTTCAATAACTGAATCACACATGATTGGGTTTATTGTGAAGACTTAAATTCAATAGCCATATTGGTCATAGTGGCGTTTCCATTGTTGCTAAAATTTCTGCCCAACCATGAGGTTCAAATTCTTCATCTCGGAAAACTATAGGTGCATAGGTTGGGTCTTGAACTAATCTATGAGTTTCCTTCACACCTAACTCTCTGGCTTTTTCTCTTTTCTCTTCTTCTACTACTACTTTGCACATCCATAAGTGGGTGTCTTCATGCATGCATGAGGATCCTAATCCTATGGAATGCACTGATTCTGTATCATCCTTAGCTCTATGGATGGGATTCCATTGAATAGGGGGTACGTCTCTATGAGAGTAATCCTTGAGATTGACTTTGGTTGTAACACCTAAGTGTTGCAAATACAAATAATTGGTTCCCCAATCTTGTACCACTTGCAACTACCACATAAATGGTCTTCCCAAAATCATCTCATAGGCTTGATTCTTGCTAAAGTCACATATAGTAAAGGTGTGCTCGAACTCTACCCCACAAGTGGTGCAAGTTATTTCTTCTAGCAATCCTAAGGGTCTTTCTATGTGACCATTTGCCATCTGCAATTTCATCCTCATTGGCCTGAGTGTTGTCTTGCCCCAATGCTTCCATAGGGAAGTGGTAGCAATTACTACTCTTGCACCTGAGTCCAAAATTGCCTTGGTGGTGCAACCTTGATGGGTAATTGGAAGATGGGTGTTTGCTTCTTCTCCTTCGCTCATGTCTCCTATCTTGTCCAAGGGTATTTCTCACACCGTTCTATGAGATCCTACCTGGGAATGAGATTTATCTACTTTAGGCACTTGATTGGCTACATGTTTCCACAATTCTATATTAACCTTGAGTAGCTCTTCTAAAGTGAGATTGCACTGCACTTTAGTGTTTTTCACTACCTCTGTGTTCCTAAGTATGACTCAGTCTTTGTTTCTCATCATGATCATGGGTGCTCTCATGCAAGTAGACTTAGCTTCCCATGGGCCCGTCAAATGGGGTAGTTCCTGTAAGGAATTAGACTTGAAGTCTAATCTCTCATGGGATTGGGCACTCTCTAGCTCTCCATAAATGGAAGGAATGTCTTGTGGGAATTGATAATGCATGTCATCCACAAGTTCAATGGGACGAGGAACTTCACTTTCTTTAGCCCATTTCTCTTCTTGAATCTTGCGCAGGAATTCTGGTGAATACCGATTCATAGAAGAAGATGTGTCTAGTTCAATGGAGTTAGGCACATAAGCTTCCTGGGCAGGAAGGCGTATCCTTTCATTTGCCTTTGTCCTTTTCTTGGGAGGCGGGGTCCTTTTCAGATTTTGCAATTAGCCTCTCCAATCTTTCTAGCAGTCCATCAAAGTGCAACTGTGTCTTAGCTAAACTAGAGAATTTAAAGAGGCAACTGACTTCAAACATAGTTTGAGCCAATTCCACCATCTTAGCACAAATTTTAGTTCATTCAAGCTCTAGTTTAGCTCTAGGGTAACACTTTTCATGATCCGTTATGTTTGGCCCTTCTTGAAGTCTGGCCTGATATACTCTAAGCATCATGTCGAGGTCCTTGAGAGTGGGATCTGCTAAGACTGCGATTGCAATGCTCATTGAATTATCTTGGCCTTTCTCTCTCTGAGAATTTCCTCGAGTTCACTCATTTTCTTCAACCATTGTCTTCTCATTCTCTCGCGACTATCCTTCGAAGCTCTCGCCCTCTTCTTAGTTATGCTCTGAGTCTTACTAACCTCGGAACTCTTTTCCTGGCCTAAGCCTTGGTTTCACTGCAAAGCTTGAGCTCTAGTGACCACTTGCACTAGGGCAGTGGAAGTTACACTTCCGATAGAGTCTACCACTAACCCAATAACATTGATAGAGTGATTTTCACCATATTGTTGGGGTTCTTAGGACAATCATTTAACAGGTGCTCCTTCCCATAATCTGGATAGAAACCTTGAATTGTCACAAATTGGGTTTGTGTAGGTGCAGGCGTAGGGCAATCACGAATGAGGTGGTCTCTCTAACATCAGTAGCATGGTCCTCTAGGAAATGGGGGTCTTATCTGCCTAGGTTGGGGTCTAGAGTTGGGGTTTGCGTACATGACATTTGCATACTCTGGCTCCCAACTAGGGTAACTCGGGTCCTCATAATAATATGACTCATTATGGTCAAGTGACTGCATGTAGTAAGCATGTGGACTATCAATATGAGTAGAGTCAAAACTATGATCACTTGGGTCACTTTCTGAAAGCAATGGTGTTACAGGCACTAAGGCTCTGTTCAGATTTTCTTCTGCACCTGCATACTTCACTTGAATTACATTGGGTGGAGGAGGGGGTTGCTGCGCTAGAACTGGTTGAGGTCTTTGCTGCCCTCGATAGGGTGGTTGGTAGGGTTGTTGGGGCCTACCATACTGCTGTTGTGGGTACTGATTCTAGTATTTTCCTTGCTGTGGATATGATTGAGGATAATTTTGCCTAATAGCTTCTTTGTTATATGGGTAATCTTCTACAGTGTGGTTGGTATATCTCCTTTCTATGGTGCAATATTGGCTGTTAGGGTTCACTTGGGGTTGATTCATAATTGGGCACACATTAGCCATATGGTCTCCTCCACAAGTATCACATCGTTTAACTGGGGAAAATCTGGGTATCTGTTTGCTAGAGACTCCTAACTTCTGAGCTACTTTCTCAGCGAGTTTTCTCAATAGATGTGGATGGATTCAAATTGAGGCTAGTAGAGCTATCTAAATCTTTGTAGATTTTTGAAAGCTCTAGTTCCTCACCTAGATTGTCCTCAATGTCTATGCACATGTGTACACACTCTTCTATGGTTCTAGGGTCCTTCAAGTACACATAAGATCTCAATTTGCTACTAAGCAATCCATCTAAGAATAAAGCCACTTAATTGGCTTGTGTGGGTAACTCTGGAACAGGACATCTCTCTAGGTATTGCCTAAATCTTCTTCCTGCAAGTCTAACTCTCTCTTGAGGTGTCTGCTTGAAGCTATGTATTAGTGAGGAAGTATTGTGACGTATGCCACTCTTAGAAAATTCTGTGATGAAAGCTTCTAGAAGTTGGTCTATGTTCTTGAACTGACCTTGGCGAAGCGGTTGAAACCAAGTCAGTGCGGTGTTCTGGAGAGTTAGACCAAATGCATTGTACTACGTGAACAAGTCATCCACTTGCTCTGCCCTCAAGACTTGCCTAAATTCTGCCACATGATCGTACGGGTCTCTTGTGCCATCGAAGCAATTCTTCATGGACTTAACTAATTGTGTAGGCCTCAAGGTCCTCGTGTGTTCCCTTGGCCTTAGCAAAGGGAATTCGTCTCTATTTCTTTGATTCCTTGGGTCTCTAGGTCTCTCGGTTTCCATTCTATCCGTCTCTGTTCTCGTTCGTTCTCTTCCTATTGGGTTAGCAAAGCTTACCTCTAGCACATCTCTACTCCTGTCCCTTTGAGCTCCATGAGCTTAGGATGTTCCAGCTCCTTGGGGACCATAAGAGATATTAGATCTTGGTTGGGGGAAAATAAATTCACCCTTCCAAGTGTAGGCATGTCTACCATGCTCTGTGACCACAAAGATCCTCACTAACGTATTGTCTAAATAGGTCACTTTGCCTAGGCTATCCGGATCTTTAAACTCATAGATTGTGATCATTCCTGCTCATTAGGCTGGTTAGTCTTTTACCTCCAAAGAGTCTCATCAGTCTCTTGGTTTAAGAGAAAATATATGCTCTTATTGTCTGGACTCATTTGCCTCACAGAGTTCTAGGCTCTCTTCCTAGGTTCCCTTGCTTTATGTCACCTATGTCTGTCTCTCGAATCACATTACCAAATTCATATGTTCTATCCGATTGGTTGGTGATTACATACATTTTGCCTTCCTTATCTACGTATGCACCATTCTCAAATTTGACAACGGGATGTTCTAGTCCAATGGGTTGATCTGGGTTTCTAATCTGCACAACAGATCTTCTTAGATTTTCCTCATAGATGCGAGCACCTAATCGGTTGGTCCTGATATATTCCAGTTGTGTTTTGTAAGGGCCTTCGAGTTTCTCTAACTAAGCCTCACGTGAACTTCCTGTCAGTCTCTCCATACCATAAGCTTTAGAGCTAGCTTTAGAGCTAAGGTAGTGCAGATTTTAGTCAGTCGCGATCGACGGTGTCAATCCCGACTGACAGAGGCTTACATGGCAATCTATCATGTTTGTAGATCGCGATCGATGGATCAATCGCGTTTGACAGGGTCTCTCAATTGGCTGTGTGGATTATGGTTGTGGATCGTGATCGATGGTGTCGATCGCAATTGACAGAGGTGTCGGTCATGGGTGTTGGTCATGGGTGTTGATCACGATTGACAGTGTCAATCGCGATTGATAGAGAATTAAGGAATTGTTAACTATGATTAGTGATTTAGAATGTGCTAGTCATGTATGTTATGGTGGTGCACTTTGTTTTATCGAAGCTCAAACTTTTTTGTCGATCACGATCGTCAGAGGTAAATGCCTTGGGACTTGCACAAACAATTTTCTCACCTGCTGGAGCTGCTGCAGTTGCGATGGAAGCTGGTACTTGCAAGAACACTCAGGAAAACACAGAAAACAAGTGCGCATACAAGCTCTCTCTCTCGCTCTCAAGTGCAAATGAGAAAATGAATGGAGATGGAGGTATATGGTCGCGGTGGTGAAGATGATGATGAATGGATATGGTGTTTGGAAGTGAAGAGGAAGGTAAAATCAAGTAAAAGAAAATGCTTGCCTACTCTTCCAACATCTCTACTCTACATCTTACCATCGCACACTCGTCCTCAAAGCTCGATCCCCAGCAACGGTGTCGTCGAGATTTTCTCTCCTCTCTCACTTGTGAAGGCCTACAAAAAACATATTTGGTGAAGGTAGCCAGAATTCCCCGAGAAGTCCAGGATGCATCAAGGATGTCAAAGGAAGGTCACATACAAAGTTTCAAAGAAATCAAGAAAGTCCATGGTAGCGGTCAAAGCTGGTCAAAGCTGGTCAAAGTTAGGAAATTAGGGCAAAAATTTCATTGTCACCAAATTAGATGAAAATCCATATACTTGTAAAGATTGTCAAAGGCAATCTATAGCCCAAATTTCAGCAGAAAATGGATTTTGTAGCACATTGATATGCTATGTTCATTTTGTAAAAATGTAATTTTTCTAGTTTGACCCTACAAATTCTTGTATAGAAAATTATGTTAGCCATATGGTTTGGCATGTATAAAGACCATATGTGGCTACATATTTGTATAAAGTTTCAAGGCTATCCGAGCTTCCTAGACACCTCAATGCCACCTTGCAAGCTTCCAAATGTAGTCAAACTTGTACAAGTTAGATTCAGATGGGAGTTTTTTCTGCATATTCGTGAAGGAGATCTTTGGAAACATAGTCCTACAATGTTTCATCTTCATCAAAGCCTATTTGGAGGGTCAAAGAGTACAAAGTCCAGTTTTCAAGATCACCACAGTTTTCTAGTTTAAGCAAATTGAAGGGTTGAAGGGCCACCACATGGCGAAAGCTGATTGAGCCATGTTGTACGATCAAGATGAGCTCATATTCAAGGGTGGAGATGCACTTATGCTTAAAGCAAGGAGGATCCACGATTTTTTCCATAAAAGAAGATTGTTTTGACAATCAAAGATCAATAATGCAGCTTTTCTCCAAAAATAGTGACTTATCTTATCCAAAATGATGTCAGCACTGATCGGACGGTCCAGATCATCCCCAGATCCAATCGTGGAGAATGAGGGCGCCTAAATTTCACTCCTTTACACTAGATTTGATAGAAAGAACAATTCCAAGCCATTGATTTGATTAATCAAATGGTTGTAATCAAAAGTAGTGATCCTAGAGTTGAGAGTTGATTTCTCTAGATCCAAGGGCCCAAATTCATTCAAAAAACTATATAAACCCCCCTCCAAACTCCTAGAGCATCATTGTTAGGCATCCATAGGGCTCATGCTAGCTTACGGTTTCCTTGAGACGATCACCCTCGGTTGAGCGAGTGAGGATCCAAGGTGAGCTAGTATGAGTATAGAACCTAGTTTCAAATTTAAGTTAGAACTCCAATTTAGGATAGGCTCTTGAAACCAGCATCTCTATCTTGACTCACCCTCGGTGGAGCGTGTGAGTGAGTTAGAGCTGATTTTAATGAGTCTTAGACTTCTTTAGTTAGACGTTACGAGCCTAGACAGACATAGGGTCACTGGAGTGGAACTCACCTTCTTACGTGTGACATTCGGTTGAACTGTCATGGTTTGAGGGTCAGAACCACCTTTGATCAGTAGACTGCTTAGCATGACGTACCACGACGATCTTTTACATGTAACTTAATTCAAATTCTTTTAATTCATGTCACTTGTCACTTGTCTCTTGTCACCTCTCTCAGTCTCTTAAGTATTTTTACATGTCTTCTATTTCTTCTATGTGTGAGAAGGCTCCGCAGTATTGCATTGAACCAGTGAGGATGTTTCTTTGAGCTTGTGAGTAAAATCCATCATCATAATTCACTTGCATGCATATAATCCATACAAATCCATACATATTTATTAGTTTCTGAAAGTGTATAAGAAGCTCCAATATTGGACCATTCTTCCTTTCGAAACTGATTTATGTGTAAGGATTCCATCTATTCTCATCATGCATACATATCATCCAAAGAAGGCTATACATATGGATTAGAATTAGGAAGTGTTTAAGAAGCTCCTCCAATGGACCATTCTTCCTTCCAAATTTGATTCGTGTGTATGGTTCTCTTTCATTCTTATCATTCATGTCATCAATCTAACTTGCACACCTACATTCCCATTCCCATAATTATTTCAACATCTCTCTCTTCTCCATACTCAACATTAATTTCACCTTCACATCTTTAAACCTTCCAACATTCATTAGCTTCATACACCCTGGGTGTGCCACGACCGGACCCGATCCACCCGGATTGCGATCACCTCCACATTTGAACCCGACGTGAAACGCTTGGTGGCATTTGCTTCTGATCTTGTTGGGAGGTTGTGATCCATATCCTTTGTTTCATATTTTTCATCCTCATCATATCATCATCATCAGTCTTGAGTGTTGCACTAGATTTCTCACAGTATCGTGCACATCTTCGTCGTGAAGTAAACGCATTTGTGAGAGATCTAGAGCATCGTGCATCACTTGCTTATTCACATAAGATGGAGGAAGGATTCAAATCCCTTATTGTTGAGAAACAAGGCCAAAGAATAGTCTCTTCTATGTTGAGAGAGAAGGGAAAATTCAATGGCATCAACATCACAAGCTACTTAGATTTGTTTGAAGAGCAATCTATGATTTTTGGTCTTCCCGAAGATCTTTTGATATCATTCTTTGAACGAATTGTTGATAGTTCTATCATAAACCGTGTCACTCAATATGATAGTCTTCCTTGGAGTGATTTTAGAAAGGAGATGCTCAAAGAATTCTATCTTGAAGATTATAGCCAACATAATCGAGATGGATTCTTACGATGGGTCAATTCTCCAAAGCCTAGTAGCTCTATTACTCACTTACAAAATGAGTATATTAGACGCTATGAACAACTTCCTGATGAGGATAAGATAACGTTGGAACATGATCTTGTGATCAATTTTCTTAAGCTTCTTCATCCTGAAACTCGTAGGGAAGTTGAACGGCGATTAGAAGAACCAGATAAGCGCTATGGTCTTACTGACAATTGGCAAAAAGTGCGTAAAGTAGTAGAGGCTGTAGCCCATAGACATCAAAGACAATCCATGCTTTATGAGCAAACTAGTCTTCCTCAAGCTACCCTTCCACAAACTAAGGAGCAAGTTAGAGAACAATCCCATGCTATGCTTTTTGACTCTACTCCTATTCCTCAAATGATGGAGCCTACTCAAGGTTTTAAAGTAGAGCCAAATAAAAGTGTAGTTGAACAATCTCAAGTGGATATTCTCACTAAGCAAATGGAAAGTCTTATTGCTACACAATCCAATTTGGCCAAGACTATAGATGCTTTACAATCTAGTTACACCAAAACTTTCCAAAATCAAATGAACCCAATGACTTTTCAAGAGCGTAATCAACATGTTATAGCTACCAATCAAAATCCACAAATAGCTCCTACTCAAGCATATCAAGTTCCTCCAATGCATAATCCTCCCATGCATAATCCTTCAATGCAAAATCCTCATCCTCATGTGCAAAATCCTCAAATGTATCAAAACCTGTATCCTCAAGCTTCTCAAATAGCTTTTCAAAATCCTCAAAATCAAAATTTTCAAAAATCATCAACCGTATAATATGGAAGCTCCTCTTGCACCTCAAGTACCACATGTTGCTCCCCAAGCTCCTCAAATACATCAATTGCATTTTCAAAATCCTAATTATCCTGTTCAAGCAATACCTTATCAACAAAATCCTCAATTTCAAAATTTCCCACCACAAGTTAATCAAAATCCTCAAAATCAAAATGGTTTTGTGCGTGGCCCTCGTAGGTGTCCTTGGTGTGATTCATTAGAGCACTTTTTGAGAGATTGCGAACTATTGAAGGATGCTAAGGAGCAACGACTAGTAATAGACATAGACAAGAAAATCTGTGACTATCGATCTAGGCTACCTTTGCAAGGAAATTATGGTAAGGGAGGAATGAAAAAACATTATGAAAATATAACCATAATGGACGTAGGAACTAGAGGAGTGAAACTAGAAGCTCTTGATGAACAACAAGTAGAATCAAGTAAACCCACAAAGGAAGGTGATTTTTCCATAGAGGCTTTAGTAAGAGCACGGGATGAGATTAGGAAAATAACAGCTTGGGAGTCACCGATAGAAGATCAATCTCTTATTTCTCACATATCCAATGTAGAAGAAAAACGAAAAAGAGATGAAGCTGAGCCTAGTGAAAGAAGAGTGACTCGAAAACAAACCTCAGAGGGAATAGAAACAATCATAGAGCAAGGAGAAACATCACAATCTAAAGATAAAAAACAAGAATCAGAACCCAATGAACAAAAACAAGAGGAGAAACAAAAAGGGAAGAAGACAAAGCAAAGAAAAACAGAACCAAAGCCTTTAGATAAACCAGAACAATCAAAACAAACTGAAGACCAAACACGAGAACATGAACAAAAACAAGATCCTGAGCAAAAACAAAAGAAACCAAAGAGAAAACCTAAAGCCATCTTGATTTCAGAAATTGAGAGAAAAATAGATCCTATGGAAATTTTAGATGACATTTTGCTTAAGAGTCAAGTGACTATGTCTTTAGAACAAGTTTTCTCTATTGCAAAGCCTGTTTTTAAAGATAACTTTATCGGCCTAATTGAAAGGAAGAGGTTTCCGCTTAATCTAGATACTGAGATGCAAGATTCTCTAGATCAAGATCAAGCTATGAATGAAGCCTTCAACTTTGATGAATCTGATGAAGAGAACTTTGATGATGATGAAGTAAATGTTAATAAAAATTTCTTAGGACCTATTCAACCTGACCATGAAAATCATGAAAACAATCCTGAAAGTCACTTTAAAAGAACATTTTGGTCTAGAGGTACATCAGAGATGCATGTTAAAATAGGAAATGATAAGAACACTATCACTGTAAATGCATTAGTAGATTCCGGCTCTGAAATCAATGTGATTTCAAGAGAAGTTTATGATAAGTTTCGATGGCCCATAGATAAAGATTGTGGATGGCGTATGAGAACTGCAGATAATGGTGTAGGTACCCTGTATGGAGCTTGTGCTAGTGTGCCCATATCCATAGGAGGAATCACAGAAGAGTTTCACTTTTTTATTCAAGATAATTGCTCCTATGAAGTTCTCTTAGGCCAACCCTTTATTTGTGAGAGTCGTATGGAAACTAAAGCCATGGATGATGGGTCTACCTATGCTAGATTTAAGTCTAAGGATGGAATGCAATCACTTCAAGTCATGACAGTAGGAGTGAATCATCCTAGGAATCGATTGTCAATTAGAAAGAAACCTATTGTTACTCAGGGTCATGAGCATGCTTGTAGTGATTGTGCACCTCGATTCATGTTTGGAGCTACATATGATCAAAATTTCGGATAGAATCCATTGTTGAGCGGGATAACAGTGGATATTGGTTTGACATCTCGCATCCAACCAACATGTACAATAGTTTGTCACTTTGTTTTCCACATTCTAGATTAGATTTTCTTCATAAGAGTCAATTGTCCAAGTCTTTTATCCAAAAAACCCAAAAAAATTATAAAAACAACAAAATCATGGAACATGATGAGAACATTGAGCATGTGATTGAGACATCTCATTGTTTCTCTACTCTTGAGGAGTTAGAGTTATGTCTTCAACAAAATTCTAATTCCCATATTATTCTTATTTCTTCCCTTGATGAGTATGCTCTAATCCAAGAGTATGCTCTCAATGTTGACAAGTGCTCAAAATTTAACCAAACACATGATGCCTTAGTTGAAACAAAGTACAAAACTGCAGACAAAAAAATCAAACCCATAGCTCAACCATTACCTCAAGGAAGTAATGAAAAAATTATTGATGTGAAAAATGATCCAATTCTTCGGGATAAGAAAAACATAGGACATACATTCACGGATGAGACAATCAAACAAGTGAAAATTGGTAGAGATGATGACTTTCTTTTGCCAGCAGAGAGAGATAAATTTGAGAGAGTCATACGTAGCCATGGAAAAGCCTTTACTATGTATCCTCATGAGATTGGTTGTGTAGATCCTAAGCTAGTTGCACCCATGATAATCTTTACTATTCCACATATTCCATGGAATCTTCGTCCTATACCTGTTCCAAAGGCTCACTTACCTGAGCTAATGAAACTACTTAAGGAGAAGATAAACATGAGAATTTTAGAGCCATCTTTTGCACCTTACTCAAACAGATGGTTCACTGTGCCTAAAAAGAATGGGAAACTACGTTTTATTCAAGATCTCCAACCCGTCAATAAAGTCACCATAAGGAATGTAGGAACAGGACCCATTGTAGATGAGTTTGCTGAATCATTTTCAGGACATTCTATCTATTCAATGGGTGATTTATATTCTGGATATGACCAATTCCAATTAGCAATTGATAGTCGTGACATAACCACAATGAAAACTCCTTTAGGCTTAGTGCGAATGTGTACTTTACCTCAAGGAGCGACTAATTCTGTGGCTCATATGATGAGTGCTATGAATATGGTCTTACATGACTTTATCCCTCATATAACTATGCCATTCATTGATGATATTCCAATTAAAGGGAGTGAGGAACGTGTAAAGGACATTACTTTAGATTCATCGGGATGTTGTAAATTTGTTCTTGACCATATCTCTGATTGTGAAAGAATATTTCAACGATTTGAAGAGGTAGGTCTCACATTTTCCATAGAGAAATCTGTTTTTGGTGTCAACGAGGTACTTATTGTTGGACATTTATGTGGCCATTATGGTCGAAAGCCATACCCACAAAAAGTTGATGCCATTAGCAAGATTTCTGAAACATGTAACAACGTGAGTGAGGTACGTAGATTTCTTGGTGCTTGCATCTTTTATGTTATTTGGATCCCTCACTTTGCTCATGTTGCTGATTGTCTTTATGACTTGTTGAGGAAGAAACGAAAATTTATTTGGACTGACAAACACACTCAAGCTATGCGTAAATTGAAGAAATTATTGCTTAAAGCTCCCATCCTTAAGCGTGTAGACTATTCTGCTAACAAACCTATTATATTGACTGTTGATACTAGTCCTATTGGCATAGGTTGGGTCATAAGTCAAGATGATAGTGAAGGGAATAGATATGCAATTAGGTTTGGTGCCAAAATTCTACATGAAACACAACGAAAATATCCACAGATCAAACGAGAACTATGGGGTATGGTAACAGCTTTGAAAACAGACAAAGAATATTTCATTGGTGCAAATGTCAAAGTTGAGACTGATTGTTTGCCTCTCATTGGAATGATAGCCAATTGTTCATCTCCTGATATAGCCATGCTTAGATGGATCTCATATATTAAGTTCATAAATCCTGAGTTAGTTCATATTTCAGGTAAGTCAAACTCAGTTGCTGATATGTTATCGAGAGCTAGATTTGATGATGATCTTGAAAGTGATCTAATAAAGAATGTGAATTTAGTTGACTATGTTCCACATATATATGAGTATGAGAAATTTCATGAGTCTGAGTACGAAGATGAATGGAGAGACATAGGAAAGTATCTCAGTACACTACAACCATTACCTAGCTGGACTACGAATAGATTCCGTAACATTAGGAAACGAGCTTATAACTTTTTCCTATGTAATGGTTATCTTTGGAGACATGCTAAGGGTAAGGTTAAGAATCCACAACGAGTCCTAGGAAAGAGAGGTCTTCAATTGCAAGTAATGAAGGAAATGCATGAGACATTATGGGCAGGTCATAAAGGATTTTTTGGAACATATGAAAAAATTAGAAGTACCTATTATTGGCCTAGGATGTATGTTGACATTAGTAGCTATGTTTCTACATGTTCTACTTGTCAACTTCATTCATCAGTCAAACATAGAGATCCGTTGCATCCTACTTATCCACCTTGTATTCACTACAAGTGGGTAGTAGATCTTGTAACTATGCCTAAAGGTATCGACAAAATGCGTTACATTGTACTTGCAAGAGAAGACTTAACTAATCATGTAGAGGGACGTGCACTACGATCTAAGACCAGTTACAATGTTTGCAAATTCTTGCTTGAAGATGTCATAAGTCGCTTTGGGTACATAGAGAAAGTAGTTGCCGATCGTGGAGAGTTAAATGCGAGAGAAGCTAAAGAGTTCTTTGAGCGTCACGGTATTCGTTTGTCTCTCACTACTGCATATAATCCAGAGGCCAATGGTAAAATAGAGAGAGGGCATCCACCTATTGTGAAAGCCATATCTAAAGCATGTAACGGTGACATCAAACAATGGCCTAGATTCTTACCTTTTGCACTTTGGGCAGATAGAATGACATGCACACGTACTACTAGATATATGCCTGCTGAGCTCATGTACTATCAAAAACCATTGTTTCCAATTCAGTCTCATATTTCTGCATGGTCAAATTTGCCTTGGTCTGAAAACATGTCTACTGATGATTTTTTGAGTTTGCGTATTAAACAGTTAGAACAAGGTAAATTAAGACTTGATGATGCTGTTGAAAAATTAAGAGAATCTAGAATGAAGAATAAGCATTATTTTGATAAAACTTATCGACTGCGTCCTAAGCCAATTGAAGTAGGGGATTGGGTGCTCATTTATGATAGTACATTTGACTCTCAATATGATGCACGCAAAAAGCTCACTCAACGGTGGTTTGGGCCATACATAGTATCAAAAGTCAACAACAATGGTACGTATGCTCTTTGTGAATTAAATGGTGTTGCACTAAAAACTTTGATTGCAGGTAAAAGGATAAAGTTATTCAAGAAGCGTGATAATGACGAGTACATTTTGGATGAGGACATTGAAGAAGATGACAACAATGAGGCCGATTCATAAACAGGAGTATCCATGTTATAAAATAAAAAAAAAAAAAAAATCATTAATTTTCAAGTTCATGTTGCTTTGTTTTTTTTCAAGTTCATTCTATTTTCTTTCCATGCTTGTTTCATGCATGTTTTTTTCAGTCTTTGCATTGCATTGCATATCCATATCACTTGAGTCAAAAAGGGCAAATGATGATTTCTCTACTTGTGTAAAATTGTATCTTAAGTAGTAACTTATCTACTAAGGAATTGATTATAATCTAGGATGTGTGGAAAGATAGGGCATGTAGATTTGGAGGTTTATTTTGGTGACATGACTTTCATATATAAACATGCATATGTATCCTATATCGAAAGCATAATTGTTGAAATCCTAGCTCCTGCTATTGCATGTTTCTACATCTTTAGTCCACCTCACAGCACTTGTATCGGAGTTTAAAACGACTGTTCTCCGTCATCAAAAATGGTTGTACCTTGTATCGGGGTTTAATTTTTCCCCGTCATCAAAAAAAAAAAAAGTTGCTACATGTTACCAAGAAGTTTACACTTTCTTCCACCCCAAAAAAGTGATCGTAACCATAAAGTTGCCGAATCATCATCATCAAAAAAAAAAAAAAAAAAAAAGAGCAAGCCAAAGGAGGATAAAGAGGCAGAGTAGAATAAATCATGGGCTATATAGGCAGATTTATGCATTAGTGGAGTTTAGTTAGATTTCCTTGCATGTTATTAGAGAAAGAGCATATTCATATTTATGTAGGAAAGGAGTTGATTTAAAATAAGCTAAAGATGAAAGATGTCTCTTGAAAATCCTAAATCTTTGTTTATAATCATATTTAAGGTAGATTGCTTTATGAAAAAGGTACAAAATTTTCTTCAAGATGAGAGGAACTAATGCTTAAAACGACTCAATACATCCACTTCCACTTCATATTGATGCTTGTTTTTTTTCTTTCTTGCTGCCAATGTTGCTTGTTCATTTGCATATATGTTGCCTATTTGTTCATGCATATTCATGTTGCCTATTTCAATTCTTTCTTTCATGCAAATTTTTCTTCATGTCGCGTTACCTACTTATTCATGCATATAATCAATTTTCCTTCCATGTTTCTTATGTTGCCTATAAAAGAATTTGATGCCTGGAACATTTTGATTTTCAGAGATGCTAGAGTGGCGCTTCCGGAGGAATCGCAGGTTTAGTGGGGGCGAATGTCGTCGAGATTTTCTCTCCTCTCTCACTTGTGAAGGCCTACAAAAAACATATTTGGTGAAGGTAGCCAGAATTCCCCGAGAAGTCCAGGATGCATCAAGGATGTCAAAGGAAGGTCACATACAAAGTTTCAAAGAAATCAAGAAATTCCATGGTAGCGGTCAAAGCTGGTCAAAGCTGGTCAAAGTTGGGAAATTAGGGCAAAAATTTCATTGTCACCAAATTAGATGAAAATCCATATACTTGTAAAGATTGTCAAAGGCAATCTATAGCCCAAATTTCAGCAGAAAATGGATTTTGTAGCACATTGATATGCTATGTTCATTTTGTAAAAATGTAATTTTTCTAGTTTGACCCTACAAATTCTTGTATAGAAAATTATGTTAGCCATATGGTTTGGCATGTATAAAGACCATATGTGGCTACATATTTGTATAAAGTTTCAAGGCTATCCGAGCTTCCTAGACACCTTAATGCCACCTTGCAAGCTTCCAAATGTAGTCAAACTTGTACAAGTTAGATTCAGATGGGAGTTTTTTCTGCATATTCGTGAAGGAGATCTTTGGAAACATAGTCCTACAATGTTTCATCTTCATCAAAGCCTATTTGGAGGGTCAAAGAGTACAAAGTCCAGTTTTCAGGATCACCGCAGTTTTCTAGTTTAAGCAAATTGAAGGGTTGAAGGGCCACCACATGGCGAAAGCTGATTGAGCCATGTTGTACGATCAAGATGAGCTCATATTCAAGGGTGGAGATGCACTTATGCTTAAAGCAAGGAGGATCCACGAGTTTTTCCATAAAAGAAGATTGTTTTGACAATCAAAGATCAATAATGCAGCTTTTCTCCAAAAATAGTGACTTATCTTATCCAAAATGATGTCAGCACTGATCGGACGGTCCAGATCATCCCCAGATCCAATGGTGGAGAATGAGGGCGCCTAAATTTCACTCCTTTACACTAGATTTGATAGAAAGAACAATTCCAAGCCATTGATTTGATTAATCAAATGGTTGTAATCAAAAGTAGTGATCCTAGAGTTGAGAGTTGATTTCTCTAGATCCAAGGGCTCAAATTCATTCAAAAAACTATATAAACCCCCCTCCAAACTCCTAGAGCATCATTGTTAGGCATCCATAGGGCTCATGCTAGCTTACGGTTTCCTTGAGACGATCACCCTCGGTTGAGCGAGTGAGGATCCAAGGTGAGCTAGTATGAGTATAGAACCTAGTTTCAAATTTAAGTTAGAACTCCAATTTAGGATAGGCTCTTGAAACCAGCATCTCTATCTTGACTCACCCTCGGTGGAGCGTGTGAGTGAGTTAGAGCTGATTTTAATGAGTCTTAGACTTCTTTAGTTAGACGTTACGAGCCTAGACAGACATAGGGTCACTGGAGTGGAACTCACCTTCTTACGTGTGACATTCGGTTGAACTGTCATGGTTTGAGGGTCGGAACCACCTTTGATCAGTAGACTGCTTAGCATGACGTACCACGACGATCTTTTACATGTAACTTAATTCAAATTCTTTTAATTCATGTCACTTGTCACTTGTCTCTTGTCACCTCTCTCAGTCTCTTAAGTATTTTTACATGTCTTCTATTTCTTCTATGTGTGAGAAGGCTCCGCAGTATTGCGTTGAACCAGTGAGGATGTTTCTTTGAGCTTGTGAGTAAAATCCATCATCATAATTCACTTGCATGCATATAATCCATACAAATCCATACATATTTATTAGTTTCTGAAAGTGTATAAGAAGCTCCAATATTGGACCATTCTTCCTTTCGAAACTGATTTATGTGTAAGGATTCCATCTATTCTCATCATGCATACATATCATCCAAAGAAGGCTATACATATGGATTAGAATTAGTAAGTGTTTAAGAAGCTCCTCCAATGGACCATTCTTCCTTCCAAATTTGATTCGTGTGTATGGTTCTCTTTCATTCTTATCATTCATGTCATCAATCTAACTTGCACACCTACATTCCCATTCCCATAATTATTTCAACATCTCTCTCTTCTCCATACTCAACATTAATTTCACCTTCACATCTTTAAACCTTCCAACATTCATTAGCTTCATACACCCTGTGTGTGCCACGACCAGACCCGATCCACCCGGATTGCGATCACCTCCACAACGGCACCAAAATTTGGTGTAGCTCAGTGGTGAGTAGTACCTCCTTGAATGTCAATCCATGAAGACATGAGGATGGTATGAAGACCTCAAGCAAGTGATGTGCACAAGTGGTGATGGAGAATCACACAAGCATGCACACACATACACACACACGTGCACACAGGCAAGAACAAAGAGTGAGACAATGGAAGCTTTGACTAAGATCAAAACATAACTACAAGAGCTCTTCTTTATTTCAAACTACAATTTGTTCTCTCATAAAGGAGCTCTCTAGCTCCTTTTATAGTTTTTGACTAGCTAGTGGCCCTTCCAGACCTAGTGTCCGGCCTAGTTAAAAATTAGGTTCCTAGGCTATTTTGGAGACTCAAATGAGCTCTAAAAATTATGAAAATTGGTACATAAATACTTATAATACTCCTCAAGCTTGAGGACTCCTTGGCTTGAACAAAATGGAGCCTAAACTACCAAAAATGGTATTTACAATGTTCATGTAGTGATGAAAATCACTCTTAAGAGGGGATTAGCTTGGGAAAATGTAATGGCCTATTTGTCAGATCGTCTTTGACTGCTTTTCTTGCTTGGCCCTTCTCTTTGTTTTCATTCCATATGTCGGTTCCCTTGTCTTGAGATGCCCTGACTACTGTCAACATATTGCTATAGCAAGAGATAACACACTCTACCAAAAACAAATTATAGATATGGTCATCGGTATGGGTGACCATATGAGTGTACATATGTCATATCGATGCATATAATGATGCTTTTTCCTAGGTACTTATTGATGATTTTCATACCGACATGCATACTATCGTTTTTATACCATCTGTTTGCATATACATATCAAGGCCTATATCAGTGCAAATTTACTAGCACATGTACTGATTCTTATATCGATGTGATTGGGGATTTATCAAGGCTTATACTGGTGCACATATTGATGCTTATGTTGGCATTTTTTTATCAGTGTGCATACCAGCACCCATACTAATGTTGAGGAAAAAAAACTCCTGTGTATTTGCGTCCATATAGGGCCTTGTATGCCCCTCATATGTTGTAGTGCTAGGGAGTATGTTTAACAAAAGTTGCAAGAAGGATGCAACACAACATTGCTCGTGAGAAAAGGAAGGTATCATTATGACCTGTATATCATGCCCAATGGTGTGCAAGAGGAATACAAAAGCATTCATCTTGGAAGTAAAGTGAAATCATTATAGTCCATTAAATGGTAAATCATAAGGTTATATATAATCTTTTTTTCAATGTATTATTCTTTGTATTATTATTTCTTATTTCTAAACTAATCTAGTCCATATCAATGTGAATCAGGAACTTCTAAGTGCAACTCGATAAAAAGAGGGTCACCCAAGATATCCCTAAAATGGTGATTCTTATTTCCCATAGTATTTTCAATATAGAGTTGCTTATTTTGCTTATATTTCTTACTTAACTTTTTATATGTTTCTAAACTAATTTTTCCCATTTAAGTGTGGATAGAAAGTTTAAGAAAAACTCTATAAATAGAGGAAACTCACTTAATTCAACACTCTACAACTTGATAGAATGGCACGCACAAAGCAGACTTCAAGGAAACACCATGTGGTCTATCCTAGCCATGGGCAAGGAATTGAGCACCATCCATGGATGCAACCCCATAAGAGACATCAAAGTGCTTCCCAGGCCACTTCTTTGCATCTCTCACATGATGTCACACCCTCTCGGAACAATCCATCATGTAACATGAAGTGACAAAGCAACAAAAGGATTGACTTCAAGAACACTAAAATTCAGAGGTTAAGGATGAGACACCACATAGGACACCCATCAAGGCAAGTCCCAAATAGTTGGTGAGGAAAAGGGTTCTATCTAATTTTGATTTGTATCCACCATGGAATGACACACATTCCAACAAGTCAAAGGGTAACGCATGCAGGCATGATGCTTCCCGAGGGACAAGGCCAAATACCAAGAGAGGAACAAAGGGAGCAAAGCTAATACACAGGTTAACAACAGAAAGTCGAAGATGAATTTCGACCTTCAATGTGTGTACAATGAAAAAAAAAATATCAACCACACCATAGATCACAAAGAGCACAACCTAGCGTTCCTCCCAATGCAAGAGCCCCACAAAGATGAACGAGGCATTGTAGATCATTTGTAGAGATAAGATACTATCAAAAAATATTTGAACTTCTTATACCATGAATATGCTTTCCAAGAGTGGTAAACAAAGAACTCTAGATCTACTATGCATGTCTGAGAATACAAGAAATAGCACGCGAGGCAATCCAAGTTGCAATAGAGGACTACTTCATCTTCATACTTGAAGATGCCAACCTCTGTGCTATCTATGCAAAGAGAGTAACCATGCAACCCAAAGACATTCAGTTAGCTAGAAGAATAAGAGGAAATAATTATGAGCTTTGTAATTAAACTCTTTTGAGAAACACATTTTTTGCAATGTACTTAAATGATGAATGTAATCTTATATGTTACCCTATGTTCTCTCTCTCTTTCTTTGTCTCTCTCTCCCCCTCCGAATTATCTTGCAATAGAGTTTTGAAAAGAGATAAGTTTGTTTTTATCTTTCTATGTGCTTATTCTCTTTGAAATTTGAGCAAAGATTTTCATATATGCCTTTCCATGGCTTAAGAGTGCAAAAAATCCCCAATAAAAAGGAAAAAATCTCAAAAACATAGGAAAAGCATTTGCAGAATCTTTGGTGCACAATCTGCGCTTGTAATCCTTTCCATAGGTTATAAGTGCAAAAAAAGCCCCAAGAAATGCGAAGAAAAATCTCTACAAAATCTTTGTAGAGCCTAAACTTGTGTCTTTGTTGTTGGGGATTTTTTAGCACTTGTAAGCCATGAAAAGTATTACATATGTATTTCCACTAGCTTTATCTTGCATTCAAAGTGTGTCAGCTTTCATAAGTGCTCAAGATTTACACATGTGTTACTAACATGCCAAAAACGTCTGTTTAGCTCCCAATAAGATAGGTTATGACCATTTAGTTCTAGAGAATATCTAGGATTCTCTGACATATTCTACCCTTCTCAACCCTTTCTCTATCCTTATTCTCTTTGAATATATAGCAAATATATCCATGCAATCCTTTCCAAGGCTCAAAAGTATAGACCCTAATCTCCTATTTTGTGGCTAGGGTTTTTGTTGTCCTTGTAGGGCATGGAAATTCTTACATATGTATTTAAGGTAGCATGAGGTTGCATTCAGATTGTATTGGCTTGCATAAGCTCTCAAGGTCTACACATATGTTAATAATATGTGAAAAAATGCTTGCAAAGTCCTCACATTCACAAGAAACTTCTTTTGCATTTTCCAACTTCACAATGTATTACACAACTTCAAAATTGATTACACAAAACATATGAAGAAGATAAAATATTCATTAATTTAGTTCTTAGTATCTTTCAATTTTTCTACAACTTTCTTTCTCATTTGGGGATAGTTTGGTACTTGATAAGTCAATATAGATTTGGAAATTACATTAAGGCCTTGGAATGCAAGACCCATGAAAATTCATACTTTTTCTTGAACATTTCCTCTAAATTTAACTTCAAGTGTAGTTTTGCCTCAAGTTTGGCCAATGAGGACCCCATTTTAGATTTCTACAGGCATAATAAACTCACGAAATTCAGATGACCAAAGTCTGTATGCCAAAGCTTTGTGTGTGAGATAGCCTAAGAATCTTGTACCCCACATGCTAAATCATTAAAAAATTTTGCATAGTTTATGAGCTTATATAGCCCATGATTTAAAATTCCAAAAGCAATAATAACATCACCGTTTGATAGACCATGAACTCTACGTATGTCATTGAACAAGTTTGACAACGAATCTCATCTTGGCTAATGTTGAAACTAGAAAAAGAATTTTCTTGATCCTTGGCACAAAAAAAAACATCTAACAAGGTGAAAGAGCTACCATTAGCAATATTCACAATGATATGACCAACTCCCATGAATGGATAAGAGGAGTTGTTGGTGCATGTGATGGTATTTCCTATAGAGGTAGGCTCAAGTGAAGTGAAGAAATTGCACTATGAGTTAATATGTTTCATTGCCCTATTGTCAAAGTACCAAACATCTAAATCTGCTGTAGACATACAATCTTCATGAGAAGATGGGTCATATTTTGAAACACTATTAAACACCCATTCTTCATTCTCCACAAGATTAGCTCACTTTGTTTTAGGTATACAGACCTCTACAAGAACCATTCGAGCCTCCTTTCTTTTTGCCTCTTTTGTAGCTAGCTTTGGACAAATCTTTATGACATGATCATTTCCTTTATAGTATTTGCAAATTTCTTTTTGCTTTTTTGTTTTTCTTCTCGTCTTTGTCTTCCTTCTTTGAATCTCCAACATTATCAGATTTTGCGTTTACTAGTAGATGAGCTCCATTTACCTTTTCCCTTCTAACTAGGTAATAAAGCTTGATCTTCAACATGCATAATTGACCTATTCTTCTCAGATGGATCTTCTTGCAAAAAAACAAAGACTAAATCCTCAAATGTTAAGGCATTGGGACTTTTGTTCATCATCAATCAAAGAGTAGAAGCAAAAATCTAATATGAATCTAGAAGACCATCAAGAATGGTCCGCACACAAGAGAGATATCTTGCAAGACTTCATTTGCAAAAATCAATTCCTCTTTCAAATCTTTGATCTTTTTCAAAATAAAAAATTCCTTAGAATCTCCTTCATTCATATGCTCACTGTCTAATTGTAAGCAATAAGAGCCTCATTCCTTGCCTAGTATAAAGTGTTAAGTGTATCGTAAGCATCCTTTCTTGTTTTGCAAGAGGAATTGTGAAGGATAATGGCATGTTTGAGAGACAAAGCTATCAATGCATGTGCATGAGAATTTTTTCCATCCCATCAAAGGTGCTCTATAGAAGGTGCATCAAGAACTATAGCACAAACAGGAATTTGAAGATCATCATCTTCAACGCCATTTGCATCACCTTCAATAACTGTATTTGTAAGTGTACTAGGTCTTTTTTCAACACCTTGCACAATATTCCACATTCGTTTTTCCACCAATACATGATGGATCATATACGCCCATAATGGGTAATTCGTAGCATCTAAAGTTTCCTCAATAGCCAGCATATGCAATACATCATTACTTTCAACCATGGCCACTAAATAATATACCTTGATGGAAAAAAAATGACTCTATCTCAAAAACTTGAGTAGAACTACCCTATCGAGCTTGCAAAATCTCTAGTAGACTTTGAGGCACTTGTACTCGCGAACCAAAAACCTCTATATATGTTTGGCACAAAAGGAAAAATTTGCCTACATAGGCACTATAATAGTGTGTTTGGAGGCCAAAACAAGCTCAGATATGAATTTCAACACCACATAATGAAGTTTTTTTTAACTTCTAATTGCCTTGAGTATACTACCCAATTTTTGTGCGATTTTGAGACCATGAACAAAGGAGAGTCGAGGATGCCCTACATGAAGCGACAACCTACTCTAATACTTATTGTTGGAGTTTTAGGTGAGCCGGAGCACATGAAAAGCACAAGGAAGAGGAAGAAGTTTGGAGCAATACACAGAATATTGAATGTACTACCAAATGAATGTATAAAGACAAGTTACCCGTTAGATTTATAGGCATATATAGAAGCGCGGGGAAACATCCTCCTAAAGAGGGACAAAAGTTTCATGATGGTCCTACTGTGTCCACACACATCAATACAAAAATATATCAATAGTTTCTTACCTCCAAACAAAATTCTAGAGTGCACATATGAATGAAGGAGATTCTATGGATAGTTTTTTGACAAAGATCAAACCTTGTTGATTTCTAATGATCAAGTCTTTCTAGATAGTTCATGTGTGTACAGTGTTCTTAAGGGTCTTGCAGATTCATATCATAGTTTTGCTTCTACTCTTTAATTGATGATGAAAGGCAATCCAAATGTCTTAAAATTTGAGGAGTTAATCTCTATTTTGTTGCAGCCAGATCACTCCAAGTAGAACAAGTCAATTATGTATGTTGTAGATCAAGCTTTCTTAGCTAGTCAGAAGGGCAAAGGTAAACGGGTCTCATCTACTAGTAAGCAAAAAATTGAGAATGCTACACATTCAAATAAGGAAGAAAAAGATATTGAGATGTGAAATTTGGGGCATTTGTATCGTTATTTGGGCATGTAGCTTATGCAAGTTGATGGGGTAGTAGCTTTGTTTCAAGCAAAACATATTGACATATTATTGCAGCATTTTGGCCTTGAAAATTGAAAGCCTATTGCCATTCCCACAGAAAGAAATAAGTTTATGATTGAGTCTTCATGATGTTGGAGGTGCATTTGATGTCGTTCCCTATCAAAACACTCTTTGATGCTTAACTTAATCATGCATAACTTAGATTGATGTTTAGTTTGTTGTCTCTCATATGAGCATGTTTATTCATTGGCCAGTTATTAAGCATTCAAAGGTAGTTAAGTGCATTTTGCTACTTGGATTTTTTTATCCCCAAGGGGGATCATTGTTGCAAAATTTACATGCTCTTTGTCACTCAGATTAGCTTGGTTACTATGACACTCATGTGTCCATCGATGGCTTTTGCTTCATGCTTGGTAGCTCATGCATAACTTTTCTGCGTAGGGAGTAGCCTACTATGGCCACTTATAGTTTGAGGCTAAGTATTGGGCAACTTTTGTAGCAACTATTGAGTGTGTATGACTCAGAAGCCTTTTGGCTAATTTGGGTGTTGGTACATCTTCTACCACCACCATCTTCAGTAACAGTGAAAGCACATTGGTAGTTGTGAGAGATCAAAGAGGTTTTTTTCTAGAGAGATCAGTTTGGGTTTTGTGCCCATACACGATAATATTGAAGACCTTTTCACAAAGGCTCTACCTAGGGAGAATTTTGATGCTTTTTGCAAAGATTTGGGCTTACTTCCTTTTGTGTATTGATCTCTTTCCACATAGCTTGGCCCTTATACATGAGTTCCAACTCCTTGTTCATCGCATCACTACCAAGGGTAATTTGTTCATATATTTCTACTATGATGTGTATGAACACACTTGGAACCGTCGGCGCACTTTTTTCCCTTTTTACAAGGTTTTTCTTTCTTGCTTGTATATTTTCCTCTAACCTTAATGGGTGACTTATCTTTGTGCATTCACTTAGTAATACATTTTTTATTGTGTTGTGCTCAAAGCTTCTTCTTCTTCTTCTTCCATGTCCTATGGGTGTGCTTTTGTGGACCTCAAAGTCCAACAATACACAATAGCAATAATAGAAATCTAGAAATTCTAAAATTGTAATATTTCCATGGAAAAAACAATGATTGTACAATTTTTACATCATATAGCGATCAACAAGTATTACAATTTTAATTTCTTGCATCGGAAAGAAATCATGAGCTACAAGAAGAAACATGAGAATAAAAATGGGGTTATGTGTACACTCCAATACTCAGGTACTACAAGAGCTATGACAATGAAAGTTGAGCTCCATCTAGAATTCAATCAAGAAGGATTTTTATTTCATTTTTCAACCTTTTTGCATGTCAAAATCATTTGATGTAGAGGTTACAACATATGTATGTATAAAAGAAAACTCTCACACATAAAAGATGAGCAAGGGTTACTTGTGGAAAGACTAGTGACCCAACATCTACATGCAATGCTTGGAAATTACCTATAAGACTATGAAGTGTTTGCTCCTCCACCAAGGTAAAAGTAAATATATCTACAATAAAAAACATATCTAAATAGGGTAAATAAAAAATTAAGACCAAGAACCAAACAATATTATAGAGTAACACTTAAAACTTATATGATATCTCATTTCATTTGATTTTCTGATTATAAGAGCACCCACATAGGGAAAATTATACAAGAATATGTAACTGATACAATACGTCCACAACCTGGGGCCGATAGGTATGGAAAATTGGACTAGAGATGATAAAGGAGATCCCACAACCCGGGATCGCAAGTATGGAACAAGATATCTGGATTACAAGAACTCCCTTCTGGGAGATGAACTAGATACAAAAAAGAACTCCTCAAGATCTCGTACTATGAGATTATAAAAGGACAAGACAGGATGTCCAAGAACTAGACTAGATAAGAACCGAACAAGGAACAAGACAAGAACTAGAACTGGAACTTGGAGAGTACTTACTTGGTGGTCACGACTCCTTGAGCTCCCAAGATTGGCATCCAGAAGACTGAGAATGAATGTGGTCAACCCCTCCTTTTATAGGTGTTGAAAGGCGGTGCTATATGGGGTTACGACTTGATGATGTCATCATGATGTCATCAACTTGAAACAAGACCTCCCGGTGTCAGAATTCAACAAGTAGACAATCAATATTGGGGTTTTGGCACGTTCCGGATGTAATGGTTGCATTAGTTTGTACAAAATCGGAGCCAATCATGAGATATGTAAAGTCACATGGAATTCGAGGTTTAGGATGGTTTCCTTTGTGTCCATGACATCATCTCCCCCTCAAGCGATGAGTTCCAGGAGGAGCGGCCATGTTCTCTAGTGTGGGTTTCATTGGATTCTTCTTATGGAATTCACGAACCTTGATTTTTGCTCTCTGAATATTTTCTATAAGCTCCCAAGTACGATCATTGATGTCATAGGTTTTCCAATGAATAATGCATTCCAATCTTCCTCGAGAGATCCTTGAATCTAATACATGCATGACCTCTAATTCTTCATGATCCTTAATCTTGAAAGGTGGTGAAGGACTGGATCTCTCTTGAGCTTCCTTAGGTTCATCACAAGATAGTTCCTTTGTGCTTTTAATGGTGCATTGTTGTGTTTCCAAGATCTTTGATGGAGTGCCTTGAGTAAGCACACCTCGTTGATTGAACATGAACTCCTCCCTATCCTTTATTTTCTTGTTATCTTCATAATTTCTATACTCCATATCATTCATAATGACTTCTTGGTCTTCAAAAGTTCTTTATTTGAATTTTCAAGGAATAGTGTCTTAATTATTCAACACTTCTAGCTCTTGGACTTGGCTTTCTTTGAATAATTGATTCTCACATTGAACTGCCTGATTGATAACATCCTCCAAGGTATTTTCTTGAGGCATGGATAGTAAGAGATATTTGACTTCACGATTGAGGCCACTTTGAAATTGATTAACCATGTAGTCTTCTTAATATGGAGTTCCACGAAACATCATCTTGATATTCAAGGCATAGCTTGAAACTGATTGATCATCTTGTCGTAGCAATCTTTTCATCTTTTGGACATGTTCAATCAAGTCCTTTATGGTAGATTGAATCCCCTTGCATAGGGAATCCCTGGCGCCTGGTCTTGGATAGGATCTAGTCTTACCAAAATTTCAGGGGAGCACTAGATTGTGCCCTCTGACTTCAGTAGACAAGATTTGGGAAATACACTTCTGATTACAAGAGCACCCACATAGGGAAAATGATACAAGAATACGTAACTAATACAATACGTCCCACAATCCGGGGCCGATAGGTATGGAAAATTGGACTAGAGATGATACAAGAGATCCCACAACCTGGGATCGTAAGTACAAGATATCTGGATTACAAGAACTCCCTTCTGGGAGATGAACTAGATACAAAAAAGAACTCCACAAGATCTTGTACTGTGAGATTATAAAAGGATAAGAGAGGATGTCCAAGAACTAGACTAGATAAGACTGGAACAAGGAACAAGACAAGAACTGGAACTGGAACTTGGAGAGTACTTACTTGGTGGTCACGACTCCTTGAGCTCCCAAGACTGGCATCCAGAAGACTAAGAATGAATGTGTCCAACCCCTCCTTTTATAGGTGTTCAAAGGCGGTGCTATATGGCTTTTACAACTTGATGATGTCATCATGATGTCATCAACTTGAAACAAGAGCTCCTAGTGTCAGAATTCAGTAACTAGACAGTCGATCTTGATGTTTTGGCACGTTCCGGATGGAATGGTCGCATTAGTTTCTACAAAATCTGAGCCAATGATGAGATATGTAAAGTCACATGGAATCTGAGGTTTAGGATGGTTTCCTTTGTTTCCATGACACAACCCTTAATTCATTGTACCCTTTAGATGCTTAAGCACCCTTTTTGTAGCTTCCATATGAGGCTTCCTTGGTGCATGCATAAAGTGACTCAATGTACTTACTCCATAGGCAATATCTACTCTTGTTAGAGTAGCATAGTTGAGACTTGCCACAAGTTGTTGAAAACATGTAACATCATCAAGTAGTTCTCCTTCATGAGAACTCAGCTTATGATTGAGTTCCATAGGAGTACATACAATCTTAGTGTTCTTCATCTTGAACTTGACCAACATATCATGTATATACTTTCTTTCAACAATATATATACCACTATTTGTATACACAAGCTCTAAGCCAAGAAAATAGGTTAATAAACCAAGTTCACTGATTTTAAATTCTTCCATTAGTTGAGCCTTAACTTGCTTGATGCCATTAGCATCATTCCCTATAATGATGATGTCATCTACATAGACACATAAGTAGATAACTTCTGATTTGTTCTTCTTAACAAATAAAGAAGAATCTAACTTGATATCCACAAAGCCTTGGTCCTGCAAATAAGTAACAAGCCTATGGTTCCAAGCTCTAGAAGCTTGCTTGAGACCATTGAGTGCCTTCCTTAGCTTGCATACATAACCTGTTTTTTCTTCATCTTCAAAACCTGATGGTTGTGCCATATACACTTCTTCTGATATCCATCCATTTAAGAATGCATTCTTGGTATCTAAGTGATATAGGATCCAATTTTTAGAAGCAACAACACTTACCAAGACCCTAATTGTTGGCATCTTTGCCACAGGTGAAAAGGTTTCTTCATAGTCCACTGCATGAGTTTGGGAAAATCTCTTTGCCAGCAACCTTGCCTTGTACCTGTTTATAGAGCCATCTGAGTTCTTTTTTATTTTGTATACCCACATGGATCCAATTACCTTCATGCTTGGCTTCTTGGGAACTAGATACCAAGTATGGTTATCTTGAAGTGGTTCTACTTCTTCCTACATGGCTTCTCTCCATTCTTTCTTCTTCCTAGACTCTTCAAACGAAGAAGGCTCTTCTATCATAGAGTCTTTAGTGATATACACAGAATGCTTGGTCACTAATGATGTATCATAGCCATACCTTATGGGCTTTTTGCTTTCTATTTGTGATCTCCTGAGTGCTTGATTTGAAGACTCTGGTATGTCTTCTAGTTGCTTGAGTTTGATCTTGCCTCGACTTCCAAGCCTTGAATTCAATCTGCTCTTCATCCTCTGAGTTGATATCTTGTACTAATTGTTGATCTTCTCGAGTGAGGGTTGCAAAATCATTTTCCAAATCATATGGTAACGTGACTTTCCTGCAATCATCTTCAAACCATGAATTATTTTCATCAAACACTACATCCCTACCAACTATAAATGCTTTGTTAGTGGGATTGTACAGCCTATAGTCCTTTTGGTTCTGATTATACCCAATAAATATATATTTCTCAGCTTTAGGGTCAAGCTTCCCTCTAATTTGTGAAGGAATGTGTGCATAAGAAATGCACCCAAATATTTTGCAATGGTCCAATGAGGGTCTCTTGCCATTCCATGCTTCATAGGTTGTCATACCATCAAATGATTTGGATAGGAGCCTATTGACAAAGTAGGTGGTTGTGGAAAGAGCCTCTACCCATAGGTAATTAGGTAGCTTCTTCTCATTCAACATAGACCTAGCAGCATCAACATTAACCTGTTCCTTCTTCCTTCCACTCCATTCAATTCAGGAGTATATCTTGTTGTTACTTCCCTATGTATGCCTCTATCCTATAGAAATCAATCAAATTCATGTGAAAAGTACTCACCACCTCCATTAGATATGATCCTCTTCAAGATCCTTCCTGTTTGATTTTCAACTAGTGCCAAGTGCTTTTTGAAACATGTAATTTCCTCATCCTTATGCTTCATGAAATAAACGATTGTCCATCTACTATAATCATCAATAAATGAAACATAGTACCTTGAACCTGAGATTGATGAATCTTTGCTACAACCCCACACATCACTGTGTACAAGCTCCAAATAGTCTTCATGAATGCATCCCTTCCTATTGAATGGTTGCCTGTGAGCTTTGCCGAATTGGCATGCTCCACATTTGTATATCATATGTTGCTTGGACACATTGAAAATGCCAAGCACACTTCTATCCCTGAATATTTGCTTCAAAGTTCTTTCTCCTATGTGTCCTAGCCTTTTGTGCCATATTTCTAGCTCAGATAAGGTTTGATCTCTATAATTGAATAGTGCTATGATCCTTGTGTCTTCAATCTCAAATGTGAAGAATATACCAGGCTTCTCACCTTTAGCAATCCTTTTGAAGCCTTGTTGAGGGTCTTCCACATATGCTCCATGCTTAGTGAATCTAACCTATAAATCTTTCTCAACAATCTGACCAACACTAATTAGGTTTTTGGTTATAGTTGGCACATACAGAACTTTATTCAAAAGGTTCATGCTACCATCAGATGTTTTGACATTTCCAATTTGCTTGACCGAGTGTTTAGTATCATCACCTATCTAAACTTCATGCTTCCCTTTGGGTTCTTCAAGGTTAGATAATAAAGCTACATTTCCAGCCACATGATTGGAACAACCTGAATCAATATAGAAAAGATGCTCATCATATTTACCTTGCTTGGATGTCATGTTCATGATGAGTAGTGAATCTTCTTGGTCTTCAGTATAGTTATTGTAGTCCCTTCGTCCTCTGAAACCTCCTTGATAAATGTTGTTGTTATAGCCTTGATTGTAGTTATGGTTGTAGTTACCTCCACCGTTGTTGTATCTGCCTTTGGATTGTCCATAGTTACCTCTATGGAAGCATCTTCCCCTTTGATTCATTGTATTCTTAAAGCATTCTTCTGTGGTGTGGTTGCTAAGACCACAAATGTTGGAAGGTGAATTGGTGTAGGATCTCCCTCTGCCTTTCTTTCCTCATTTGCCCCTTCCTCTAGCACCTCTTCCTCTTCTTGCATAATTAGCTTGAGAGGTACTAGCCTCTTCTTCATTTTTTTTTGCTTTTACCTTTATCCTTTGCTTTATTCTTATCTATATAAAGGGCAGAAGATTGGTTACCTCTAGAGTTGTCACCATTCTTATTGATCTTTGTCTCATGGGTGAAGAATTTCCCATCAAGGTGTTGAGGTTAGGTATTTGTAAATCCATGTAGAGGTCCATTGATGTGCTGAAGGACTCCCACTTATCATCAGCTTTGATACCATTAATGATCTGCCTTACTTGTGTTTTTCTTCTATCTCCTCTCCAATGCTTGCAAGCTGATCAACCACATCTTTCATCTTGGTTACATAATCAGCCACTCCTTGCTTTGGTTGTTTCTTTAGAGTTGTAAATTCCATCCATGATTGATTCTTCCTAGCTCTTGTGTTTGAGGAGAAATATGATGAGAGTACTTCCCAAGTCTCTTGGGAGGTCTTGCGATTCCTAATGTGTGGTAACAATAAATCAGAGATTGAGTTTAGTAGATAAGGCTTGGAAAGAGCATCCTTTGCACACCATGTGGTCAACCTTTCTTGCTCTTCCCTTATAGGTTGATGCTTGCTCCTGAAGATTGGCATTTCTTCATCTCCTAAGATGTATCCATATAGACTTCTCCCTTGAAGGTAGCCTTTCATCCTTGGTGACCATGATGAGTAGTTGTTTCTGTCCAATTTGTGAATGAAGGATGGAAATCCATCTCCCATCTTGATTATTGCAGCTCTGATACCACTCTTGGAGGAGATGGTGGATAGTCTTCAAGAAATGAAGTGGTGTTGCTAGATCCTACTTTACAACTGCTAAGAATGATTGCTGGAGAGTGTAGTGGGCCTCTTTAGCTAGCTAATGATCATAAATAATCATATATTTTTCTTGAAACTTGATCTACTAATCAATGGATAGATAGGTAGGAGTTGATTCAAGAACAAAAAACTTGCTATTTTTGTTCCTACACCTATTCAATGTTTTGAACAGTTCTCTGAGCACAGCAACAATTGGCTTGATTCCTTTTGGGAAAGTCTAATTAGCTTAGTAACCTAGCAATCATGAGTGACTCCATAAAAAATGATGGACTACACACAGAGAAGGAGGTCTAACAAATCATAAGACTATCCTGACAATTTTGGGCTTCAATAGTCAACAGTCCAGTGAGGAAAGATGAGTTAATATCTCGCAATCTAGAAAACTAATGGTAATGAAACTCTGTAATCATGTACTAGACAATATGCTGAATCTACCGTGATTTGAATCATGACAAATGATCAATCATGCATTAAGAACAAGCTTTCAGAAGATCATTGTTTTGATGGAGTTATAACAGAGAGGTGAAATGAGAATGTAATGATCATATATGTATTAAATCATACACAAATACAATGTCATTGGCAATCATACATTGTTCAATGTGTGAGAGGTGAATGAGCTATGAGATATGCTCTCACTTCTAATGAATCTCCCTCAAAACGATCTCATGGGCTCAAGATACATGCGGGCCTTTTTTATCCTCTTCTTATTGTTGTACTTGGAACCAAAGTTCGAATTCAAATTCAAAGATATACCTAAAAGTGAATCCTAAAGTATAAGATAGATTCCCTCATCAGTCATCAACCAAATGAGTCATGATTTTAGAGCTTCCTAACTCCATGTGGATGTGTATCACTTTTACAAAGGTAAATGTGAAGAACCTTTTACAAGAGGTTGATCATATGAAGCCTTGCATAAGTTATGTCAATTAATCAAGTACGAGGTAATCAACCAAGTTTGTGGGCTTGGTTTTAATTGCACCGACAATGGGTAGTTGCCTATGAAGACATCAAAACCTGAAGAAGTATGGAGAGATTATCTTTCTTCACCGCCAGAGAGAGAGATAGAGTGAAAGCACCAAAATGTACTACTCCAGCCTCGGCATTAGCATGCAGAGAAATCAAAAAAGAGGAAAAAAGAGTGTGATTTTTTGCAAGTTGCAATTCGTGAAACTTGAATATCAGATAATGAATGGTGTGTCATATTGTGCAATCCATGATGCCAAACTTATATTCCAAGCTTCACATCGCAGGAAACTTTCATGGTGAGGTGGCTGATCATTATTCATGGTGAGCTCCCTCATCTTAGCGAGCCACAAAATTAGACAATCTTCAAATGGGTTTTCCTAGGCGTTCTTCAAATGGATTCTCCAAACCTAAGTCATGTGGTTATTGGCTGCCATTTCCGGGAAGTAGAGTAGATCATAGTTGAGTACGTTGCCACATTGTATTGAAACTCGAATCTTTAAAATTAGGAGAGTTCCCGCTGAAATTCTATTCTAGTGGAGTTCTAATGAAGACGAATTGGCCCCTGCCAACTCTAAATACAAGAAAGTAACTTCATCACTTGTGCACACGCATCAAGTAACTGACTTTCAGAATGATTTGTGTCAATTTTGGTCAGCATGTGCATGGGTTAGCTCTATTTTAACATTGAAGTGGGTATACCTCCTATCATCTAAACTCCATGAATATTTTTTTCAAATTTTCTAATGTCAAAAATTGAATCTAATGGACTATGGATGTATCTTTACACATACAAAACACTCTCTTGTAAAGGGATTAGACACCATCTTCTTAAAGAATGTAGGACCTTCCCAAGGCTATCATATGAGTTATTTTTCTATCTCTCCAAAGATTTAATCTTATTGAGCTCCATATCACTCAAGCCCCATGTAAAGGGACTAGACACTGCTCTTTAAAAGAGTAAGATCTTCCCTATGGCTTGAACACAAGATACTCAAAATCGAAGGCCATGCTCAAAATTAAGAAAAAGGAATCCACAAAAAGCATATGCAAATGGTTCCATAAGCACCACCTAACCCATGATGTAAACCCTCTATATGTCTAGGGATCCCATATGTCCCTAGATTCCCACTAACACCACTTGGATCCCATATGTCCAAGTACATGTCTTGGGATCCCATATGTCCCAAGATCTCAGGGATGCCATATGTCCCACACACCATGGATCCCATATGTCCATGGAACTAAAATCCTAGGGATGCCATATGTCCCACACTTGCATGCCAATCCAAGATATGTCTAAGGATCCCATATGTCCTTAGATCCTAAAAACCAATGGAATAAGTGATCCCATATGTCACTAGTCCGGCATATTAAAAACAAAAGGGTCATCACATGGAGGGGGGTGTTGAAAGTTCTATGCTCCACCCTTTTGTCCAAAGCTAGAATCATTCTCATGCAAGCACATATATCCCACATTCAAGGGAATTCTCCCAAACTCCATATAAGTAAGGCCTCCCTTCACTTCCCATAAGCCATTCACTTTAGCCCATTTCCAAGAGTGTGCACTCCTTCCTCATGGAGTCATCATGCTCCTAGAGCAACTCATGTAAGTCTTTTCATATTATTCAACTTCATTATGTTTACATTTCTTTTTTTCCATCCTCCTTAATGTGAATAGTGTGTGATTAATAGTAGATTAGGAGTTGTTTTCTTTATTTCAACAAAGGCAAGAGAGATAGAGTTGAAGATTCATTATCTCCTATTATGCATCAGATTAGTTCTATAGTTTTAGATAGTGATTTGACTCAAGAGATTAAAGACTCATAAGTTGAGTATGACAACTGTCAGTCTCTACTTAGTAAAACATTAGATAATAGTGATGATAATTCATTCTCCGAATTCCAAGTTGAGAAAGGTTTTCTTTAAAAAAAAAGTAAAGATATGTGTGCCTTGTTCCCAAGAAGGGAAGTTCAAAAAGCAAGTCATTTTTGAGAACCATGATGTACCTTTCACAGGGCATTTTGGTGTTGAGAAAACTTTGCAATTGATTAGATGCACATTTTGGTGGCCAAAGATGGTTGGGGATGTAAAGAATTATGTAAGTAACTACTTTTGGCATGTTTAGGATGTGATGCTAGCATTAATTTCTCCAAACTATGAACCAATCATGAGATATAGAAATTCACATGAAATCTAAGGTTCTTGATGGTTTCCTTTGTTCTTGTGACATCACCTCCCTCTCAAGCGATGAGTTCCATGAGGAAGGATTATGTGATTGTGAGATCTTCAAAGACTTGAATCTTCATAACTCTTTTTCTTTGTAGAGTTTTGGATATGTGGTACTCAAATATGACAATGATGGATATCCATGATGAAATTGGAAATTTTTTGTAGTCTAAGTAGGTATGGAATCAAGGGTGTGATCCTCATGATAAACTATATTCCTCTTTTGACTCTATGGTCAAGGTCTCCACAATAAAAGCATAATTTTTTATCCTCTCAATGTTTTCTTTTCTTCTAAGACTTGAATCTTCATAGCTCTTGGTCTTCTCATATCAAAATCCTTTCTTGAAAGCCACATCTAGATTATTTACCTAGGAGACAGAGAGTAATGAACCTTTATTTCATCTTTGAGACCACTTTAAAATTGATTACTAGATATTCTTCTTGATATGTGGACCCTTAAAATAAACTTTTAAAGTTTGATGCAAATTCTAAAATTGAACCATCACCGTATCATAACCTCCTTTCAAAATCTTGAAGGTACATATATATATATATATATATATATATATATATATATATATATATATATATATATATATGTGTGTGTGTGTGTGTGTGTGTGTGTGTGTGTGTGTATGTATATATATATGTATATGTATATATATATATATATATATATATATATATATATATATATATATATATATATATATATATATATATATATATATATATGTGTGTGTGTGTGTGTGTGTGTGTGTGTGTGTGTGTGTGTGTGTATATATATGTATGTATATATATATATATATATATATATATATATATATATATATATATATATATATATATATATATATATATATATATATATATATATATATATATATATATATATATATATATATGTGAAACTAGAATCAATATTTTTTAGTATGGATATGGAATACATCATTCTTGACACTGATATGATGTGGTAGTCTTGCCAAAATGTCAGGCAAGTACTATATATTGTGCCCTCTAAGTACACTTGAACAAGATTTCGAAAAACATTCTCATAATTACTGGGAGTGATGCGGTGAACAAGGAGTTGGCTCTCATGTATAAGGAAGTGCCAAGATATGTGGAATCAATCCAAAAAAGGAAGTAATCCCAAACCTTTGCAGAAAGCTTCAAACTTCTCCCTATGCAGAGCCTTTGTGAAAAGTTTTGTAATGTTCTCTTGTGTGGGCATGTATGTCAAACTAATCTCTCCAGCAAAGAACCTCTCCCTAACGTAAATGATATTGCACCTCAATGTGCTTAGTGTGAGCATGGAACATAGGGTTCCTCGCAATTGCCAAGGTGTTATGACCGTCAGTGAAGATGGTGGTGGCAAAAGACTAACTAGCACCCAAATCAGCCATAAGGTGTCTGAGCCACACACACTCAATAGTCGGTGTGAAAGCTACCCTATACTCAACCTAACAACTAGAAGTGGCCATAGTAGGTTGCTTCTTGCTCAACTAAGATATGCATGAGCTACCAAGCATGAAGCAAAAACCATTGGTGGACACACGAGTGTCATAGCAACTAGCCCATTAGAGTCAAAAAAAACATCTAAATCTGGCAGTGGTGATCCCTCCTTGGGATAAAACAATCAAAGTAGCCAGGTACCACTTAAGTAGCAACCAATGTTTGACACTTGGGCAATGCATAAACATGTTCATTTGTGAGACAACAAACTCAATATCTGGCCCATTAATGCATGATTAAATTAAGCATCAAATAGCTTGCTGATAGAGAAGAGCATCAAATGCATCTCCAGCATCACAAAACTATTTCGCCATCAACTTGCACAAAATCAATGCACAAATAATGATGCAAATGCCCGAAATATGAAATCTCAAATGAGGCATGTAAATCAGCCTTAAAATCATAAATATGCTTCTCATTAGGACCAACGAGTAGCATGTCATCAACATAGACAACAATGATCAGCAGAAAATCATTTGCATGCTTAACATATAAGGTGCTCTTAGGTGGACTCTTCTCAAAACCATTTGCAATCAAATAGGCATGTATCTTTTCATACCAAGCATGTGGTGCTTGCTTCAAACCATATAATGCCTTTTTAAACATGCACACTATTTTCATGCCCTTTCTACACAAAACAATGGGGTTGAAAACATACACTTCTTCATGTAATCCACCATTCATAAATCCAATTTTTATGTCCATTTGATGTACATTCCAACCATGATGAGCTACAAGTGCACAGATGCTATGCACAGTAGTCATTTGGCATGTGGGAGAAAAGGTCTCATCAAAATCAGTGCCTCTTTCTTGAGCATAACCCTTTGCAAAAGGGCTAGCCTTATACCTATTAAATATTCCATGAGGCTCATGCTTCAGCTTGTGTAGCCCATTAGTGCCAATGGCCTTCTTGCCAAGAGGCAAGTCACATAAAGACCAAGTAACATTTTTCATAATAGCACCATATTCTGATTGAATATTAGCCATCTAATTTTCAAATTTTTCTGCTTCATCAGATGAAACAAGCTCATTCTCATCACAAAGACTAGACGCAGCCATAGCATAGCAATCTGATGTAAAAGAAGCACTATGAGAGCTTGAATGAGTATGATATGATAGAGGTGCATCTAATTTGTTATCTCGTAGAGTGTACACCAGCCATTTAGGCATAGTTTTTGTCTCCTCTATATCAGTTCTCTCATCAATAAGTGCATCATGTAAATCTGCATCAGAAACGGAATGATCTACATCATCATGCAAAATGTGTAAATGCTAAAAAGTTTCCTCATTTGGACCAGCACTAGCCTTTCCATCTGTAAAAAGAGGCAGCAACGTGGCATATACATCTTTGGAGCTAACTAATGTCTCCTTGGTACACGAAAATAATGGTTGAATAGCATTTTCCACAAAAACAACATCATGGCTAACCAAAACGCATTTAGTATGTGGATGATATAGATGATAGCCTTTGCTTTTAGAAATATACCGAAGAAAATACATTTCACTACTTTATCATCTAATTTCTTGCATTGTTGTTTAGGCACTAATGCATATGCCAAACAAACAAAGAAACACAGTTGAGCAATAGATGGCTTCTAACCATGCCAAGATTCATAAGGAGTTATAGACTACAATGCTTTAGTGGGACACCTGTTAAGCACATATGTTGCACACACAATAGCCTCAAGCCAGAAACTATGTGGTAAAGCCTCACTCTTGACCATACACCTTGTCATCTCCATGAGTGACATGTTCCTCCTTTTAGCAACTCCATTTTGTTGAGGTGTCAACACTGTACACTGATGTATTATCCCACATTCAGCCAAACATGCATTAAAGTTAGAAGACATATATTTCTCCCTCGATCAGACCCAAGGGTGCCCATTTTACATGCTAAAAGATTTTCAGCCAAAACCAGAAACTGTTTGAAGCACATAAACACTTTGGACTTTGCTTTCAATGGATATACCCATGTATGCCAAGAGAAATCATCAATGAAAGTCACAAAGTGAAGATAGTTCCCAAACGAAGGTGTTTGCATACGACCTCAGACATCACTGTGAACAAGTTGAATTTGTGAGTAGCTCAAAATGAACCATCTTTTGGGAATGAGAAATGTTGTATTCTGCCCAAAATACAGTCTTCATAGACATGTTTACCAAGTGTCTCAAGTTTGGGCAAAAAGGACAATGTTTTAGATTTCTACAAGTGTAGCAAACTAGTGAAGTTCAAATGACCAAAGCATGCATGCCAAAGCTTTGCATCTTACATAGCTTGAGAATCTTGAATTGCACATGTTGAATCATTCACAAATTTTGCATAATCTATGAGCCTACATAGCCCACGACATAAAATACCAGAAGCAATATTGACATTGCCATTTGACAGATCATTCACTGTACATCTGTCATCAACAAATTTCACAACCAAGTCGATCTTGGCTAATTCTGAAAGTGATAACAGATTTTTCTTGATCCCTGGCACAAATAAAGCATCTGACAATGTAAAGGAACTACCATCACTAGTAGTCAGAATGATCTTACCAACTCCCATGATTGGATAAGAGGAGTTATTGGTGCATGTGATAGTATTCCCTATAGGGGCAGGCTAAACTGAAGTGAAAAAACTGTGTTGCGAGGTAATATATTTGGTTGCCCCACTATGAAAGTACCAAACATCTGAGTTTACTGTAGACATACACTGTTCATGAGAAGATGGGTCATAACTACAAACATTAGTAAATACCCATTATTCATTCTACATAAGATTAGTAGACTATTTTGGGTGTAGAGGCCTCCGCAACAACCATTCCAGCCTCTTTTTCTTTGTCTCTTTTGCAATCAGTTTTGGACAACTCTTTATGACATGATCATTTCCTTTATAGTATTTGCAAAAAAAAGAATGCTTTTCTATTTTCTCTTCATCTCTATCATCCTTCTTTGATTGTCCAAAATTAGAAAAAGTTTGCTTACTAGTAGATGAGCTCCATTTACCTTTGCCCTTCTGACTAGCCAAGAAAGCTTGATCTATAACATGCATAATGGACATGTTTTGTTTAGATTGATCTTTCTGCAATAGAACATAGACTAACTCCTCAAATGTTAAGGCATTTGGATTGCCTTTCATCATCAATCAAAGAGTAGAAGCAAAACTCTGACATGAATCTAAAAGAACATTTAGAATAGTCTACACAAGTGAACTTTTACGCAAGACTTCATCAGCAAAAATCAACTCCTCCTTCAAATCTTTGATCTTTGTCAATAAATTTCCATGTAATCATGTGCTCATTCTCCAACTATTTTTAGAGGTAAGCGACAAGAGCCTCATTCCTTGCATAATATAAACTGATAAGTGTATCCCAAGCATCCTTTGTTATTCTACAAGAGTGAATGTGAGGAATAATGGCATGGTTGACAAAAAAGTGTATCAATGCATGTGTCTAAGAATCTTTGCCATCCCAACAAAGTTGCTCTACAGTAGGTACAACAAGAACAACACCATGAACACGAACTTGAAGAATATCATCATCTTCAATGCTCTCTACATCACCTTCAGCAACTATGTTTGCAGGTGTAATAGGATGTTTTTTAGCACTCTGCACAATATTCCATAGTCCTTTTGCAACTAATACATGATGCATCATATAAGGTCATAATGGTTAATTGGTACCATCCAAATTATCCTCAATAGCCAACATACGGATTACATCACTACTTTCAGCCATGGCCACTGGCTAAAATACACTAATGCAAAAAAATGATTGTATCCCAAAAAGTTGAACAAAACTACCTTGTTGAGTTCTACTAAACATGTAGCAGAAATTGAGGCACTTATACTAGCGAATTGAAACTTGTATATATCTTTGGCACAAAAAGATGAAATTGCCTACATAAGCAATGCAATAGTGGGTTCGGAGGTTGAAATGGTCAAGCTATTTTGAACTCCTAATCACCTTGAATATGCTCACAATTTTTTTTCCAATTTTGAGTTTGTGATCAGAGGGGTGTCAACGATGTCCTAGATGAAGCGCTAACCTGCTTTGATACGAACTATTGGAGTTTGAGGTCTATGGAAGCACGCAAACAGCACAAGGAAGAAGAAGAAACTTAGATCATAATACACAATACTAAATGTATTACCAAGAGAATGTACAAAAGATTAGTGACCCGTTAGGGTTATAGACATATATAAAAGCCATGGAAAAAAACCCCTAAAGAGGGAGAAAAGTACCTCGGTGGTCCTAATGTGTTCACACATCACTACCTAAATATATTAGCAAGACAAGGTATGTAAGCTAAAGAAGGCATTATATGGGTTGAAACAAGCCCCTAGAGCATGCTACCAATGGATATATAAGTATATCTTGGATCTAGGTTTCAAAGATGTTCTTCTCATGTTAACTTGTATGTTCTAAAGAGAGGAGGGAAGTCAATTTTGTTTGTACTCTATGTAGATGACCTTGTGATTACAAGAAATGATGATGCTCTTCCTCAACAAATGAAAGATGTCCTAAGTTCAAAATTTAAAATGACAGACTTGGGCTTAATGCATTATTCCTTAGGCCTTGAAGTATGGCATGAACCAGAGAAGATTTTCATCTCTCAATAGAAGTATGCAAGATAGATTTTGAAGGCATTTGACATGTAGGAGTGCAAGGGAGATTTCTACACCTATGAAGTTCAACACAAAACTATCTATTGAGGATACTTCACCTCCAATGGATATTGGAAGATACAAGAAATTAGTTTAAAGTCTTAACTGCTTGTGCGATAGCAGACACGATATCTCCTATGTTGTTGGAGTAGTAAGCATGTTCTCTAATAAGCCTTGCCAAGCTCATTGGAAGGCAAACATGTGAAGTCTAAGGTATGTAAAAGGAACCATTGATTATTGAATTCTATATGGAGAAGGATGTCAGACATTGGTCTACAAAGATCACTTTATATGTGTGTGGGACAAGGGCCAACCATAGCCAAGGTCCCAAGCTCGGAGGATATCCTAAGGTATTCAATGGTAATTGGAATGAGTGATGCATGATGGTCACATGGTGGCACTAGACCATTCTAGAGCATTTCTATTTTGGATACAAGAGGATATATTGGATGGGAGGAGAGTGTCACACACATCATTTACAAATCTTTAGTTTTCAATTTTCAAGAGAGTTTCTAGCTATCACATTTGGTCATCAGAGCATGTTCTTGGGAAAGGAAGCAAAATTGTTTTCTTCTTCATGGATTTTTGTGTGAGTCTTGCAACCACCTCAAGAAGAGTGCCAACGGATTGTCATTTCCAAGGGGGAGCCTTTGAGTGAAGCTACTATCGTAGTGAGCTTGGCTTGAGAGAAAGAGAGAGAGAGATTAGTTCAAAAAAGGGATTTAAGGCCCCCTCCAAGGGAGCTCCTCATGAAGTCGAGGTTCCGAACAAAGAAAAACACTACCTACGCAGCTACACGAAGGAGTCATGACCTTCCCTCACTCAAATCAGCTCCCCAACAGTGAGGAAGAGGTGTAGATCATACTCCTTTGCTTTATTGGGAGCTACAATGAAGAGGACATGTTATATGAAGGTGCTTTTGGTGCTCTAGAATACATATATGGGATATCTATCTCTCTCATGTGCGTTCACTGTTGAGGAGACCTCACAGAGGCAAAATCAAAGTCATCTTCTTACTCCCATCATTAAAGCCTTTCCACCATAGCCTATTTGGACTACCTACCTCCATTCAAATGGGCATATCGCACCTATTTGGCATACAAATTGAGTGATTTAGCTCTCTATAAATTCCTTCTTGAGACCCTATCCATTGGGTGACTACAAGCTATGATTTGAGCCTATATTAAGACCTATATAGAGCTTCAAATTTGGTTGTTCAACAACAAAGAACCTCATATGAGTACCATTTTCATGCAATAACCATCAAGATACTCTTGGAGACTCAAGAGGAGTGTGTGTTGACCATCTCCAACACTTGCACACACCTACACATCAAAGTTTTGGACTCCAAGATAAGTTTTCTTGGTAATTTATATGCATCCTTGATCTTTTCATGCATCACTGTGCATGTAGAATAAGCATAATGCATAGCATATGTAGTATATGATTGATTAGAGGCTTTTCCAACTCTGCATTTTTGCATGAAAGTAGTATGTTAGTTTTTTATCTTGCAAGTACAACCAAGAAGTTATAAGAACTCTTAGCGTTCTTATTTATTATACCGTGCTACAAGCACGAGGCTTTCGACAAGGGTGTGTAGTGCCCTTTGGTTTTATTGTATATATATTATGCATGCTTGCACCATTTGGTTTGGAATGCGTACGTAGAGCACTTAGTTTCTTTTTCTATTGTCATTTTCCTATCGAAATGCTATCAGAATTTTTAAAATTTAGCATACACATGCATAAAAATTAATCAAAGCATACTAAAAGCTTCTTTTTCATTTTCACTACCACTCTTTTATCTTAGGTGTATATAAAGCACACAAACGTTTTTTTTTACCTAAAAACATAAAAAGAGACCTTCACTTTATCCTAGTATGGAATCAAGACCCTCTTCACCCATTAGGAACGATGCACTCATGGCTCAGCACACCTCATATCCTATAAAGACCATGAGTGCTAGGATAGAATACTTAGGGAGCGCACTTCATCATGAGCACGTACATTGCTCCAAGAAAGAGGAAGTGATGCCTTAGACCGACCTGTAAGAGATGGAGTTAGATGCTCTAGGTGAGCATCAAACTCCAAATATTCCTAGAGAGACCATGCTAGTTAGAGAGGCTCGATGGAAGCTTAAGGACCTTAAGCCACCTAGATATCACCGCTCTACTAGTGCTAGGACTACTTATGCTATTGAGTAGTGGCTCAGTAAGTGGGAGTAATGCTTCCGGTTATGCCATATCATGGATGATGGGCATAAAATTTAGTAGGGCATATATAATCTCATGGACATTTCCCACAGGAGGTGACATAAGATAGAGCAAGACAAGAAAGAGCCCATGATATGGAAGCAATTTAAAGTCTTGTCTATAATAACTTTGTGCTGGTTGACAAGGGGTCTAGAGCACTAGACACTTGGTATTTTGTGATTAAAGTGTGGTGTGTGTGAGTGTGTGTTAAAGTGTGGTGTGTGTGAGTGTGTGTTAAAGTGTGGAGTGTGTGAGTTGTGTGATTAAAGTATGTGATTAAAGTGTGGAGTGTGTGAGTTATGTCATTAAAGTATGTGATTAAAGTGTGGTGTGTGTGTGTGAGTGAGTGTTAAAGTGTGGTGTGTGTGAGTTGTGTGATTTAAGTGTGGTGTGTGTGAGTGAGTGTTAAAGTGTGGTGTGTCTGAGTTGTGTAATTAAAGTATGGTGTGTATATGTGTGAATGAAAAAGTGTGTGTGTGTGTGGTGTGCATGAAAAAGTGTGAGCATGCACATGTATTTGTGAGTGCATCTATATATGTGTATCTTAGTGAGTGTTTTTCCTCATGTTCTTTTCTACAGGTATCTATTTTCTTCATCTTCTCTTCTCTCCCCCCAATTGTTGTAGGCATATAATGAACCTGCATCATGCACACATGGCTAGAGAGAGAGATTATGTCCTCTCCCCTTCCTCCCAGCAAAGCGTTGTGTGCAAAACATCGTGCAAGAGAGAGAGAGAGAGGAGAGAGAGAGAGAGGGGAGAGAGAGAGAGAGACAGAGAGAGACAGAGAGAGACAGAGAGAGACAGAGAGTCCCAACAGTAGATGCGATAGCACGCAACAGGGGAGAGAGAGAGAGAGAAGGCCACATCAGGCATGTTGTTGCTATAGACACGAGGGAGAAAGAGAGAAAGAGAGAGAGAGAGAGACTCGGACCCTGGAGCAAACATATAGGTGACATATAGCACACAAATCCGGAAGAGCATAAAGAGAGAGAGGGAGAGCTTGCATGGCACAATCCCACAGAAGAAACTTTGCAAGGAGGTGAAAGAGACAATATGATGGCAAGGATGAGATGGATTCTACCATCTTGTGTGATTGAGATTTTGAGGGCTCAAAGAGTTAGTATGTAGCATAGCACAAAGTTCATGTGTGTTGCATAGTTTTTGTATCCATATATGCATAGTTATTCACAAGCATTCAGACATCTGATTACTTGTGATCCTATGAGTTACATGCCTTTAACCAATGGGTGTTCAACATCAACAACATAGAATTGATGACCATAGAAAAAAAGAATGGCAGAAAACACCATTCAGAAATGCTCTTTTAATGTCCAGCTGATGTACATTCAGACCATGATGAGCTGCAAGTGCACAGATGCTCCGAACAATAGTCATACGACATGTAGGTGCAAAGGTCTCATCAAAATCAATGCCTCTTTCCTGTGCATAACCCTTTGCAACAAGCCTAGCCTTATACCTTTCAAATGTACCATCCGGTTTACGCGTTAGCTTGTATACCCACTTAGTGCCAATGGCCTTCTTACCTGGAGGCAAGTCACATAAAGACCAAGTACCATTCTTCATTATAGCATCATATTCAGATTGCATAACAGCCATCCAATTTTCTGAATTTTGTGCTTTATCAAACGAAACAGGCTCAGTCTCATCACAGAGACTAGATGCAAAAGAGGCACTATGAGAGCCTGATCGAGTACGATATGACAGAGGTGCATCTAATTTGTTGTCATGCAAGGTCTGCACCAGCCATTTTGGCATAGTTCTTGCCTGCTCAATATTAGCTCTCTCATCAATAAGTGCATCATGTAAATCTGCATCAGAAATGGAATGATCTACATCACCACATGAAACCTGCAAAGGCAGAGAAGTTGCCTCATTAGGACCAGCACTAGACTATCCACCTGTGAAAAGAGGCAGCAAAGTATCATGCATGTCTTTGGAGCTAACAGATATCTCCTTAGTACATGAAAGCAATGGCTGAATAGCATCTTCCACAAAAACAACATCACGGCTAACCAGAATGCGTTTAGTATGTGGATGATATAGACGATAGCCTTTACTTTCAAAACTGTACCCAACAAAAATACATTTTACTGCTTTATCATCCAATTTTCTGCGATGTTGTTCAGGCACTAATGCATATGCCAAACAACCAAAAACACGTAGATGAGCAACAAATGGCTTGCGATCATGCCAAGCCTCATATGGAGTGATAGACTGCAGCGCTTTAGTGGGACACTTGTTGAGTACATATGCTGCACACATGACAGCCTCAAGCCAGAAACTATGTGGTAAAGCCTTACTCTTGACCATACACCTCGCCATCTCCATGAGTGAAATATTCTTTCATTCAGCAACTCCATTCTGTTGAGGTGTATACAGCACTGTGCACTGGTGTTTTATCACACGTTCAGCCATAAATGCATTAAAATTAGAAGACATATATTCCCCCCCTCGATCAGAACGGAGGGTGCCCATTTTACATGCTAATAGATTTTCAGCCAAAACCAAAAATTGTTTGAAGCACATGAACACTTCGGACTTTGCCTTCAATGGATATACCCATGCATGCCTGGAAAAATCATCGATGAAAGTCACGAAGTAAAGGTAATGTCCAAAAGAAGGTGTCTGCATAGGACCACAGACATCACTATGTACAAGCTGCAATTTTTTAGTAGCCCGAACTGAACCATCTTTTGGAAAGGAAGAACGCTGCATTTTGCCCAAAATACAGCCTTCACAGACATGTTTTCCGGGTGCCTCAAGTTTGGGCAAAGAGGACACCATTTCAGATTTCTGCAGGCGTAGCAAACTAGCAAAACTCAGATGACCAAAGCGTGCATGCCAAAGCTTTGCATCTGACATAGCCTGAGAATCAGGTACTGCACATGCCAAATCATTTACAGATCTTTCATAGTCTATGAGCTTATACAGCCCATGACATAAAATGCCAGAAGCAATAATCACATCGCCATTTGACAAATCATGAACTGTACACCTGTCATCAACAAATTTCACAACCAAGCCCATCTTGGCTAATGCAAAAACTGATAACAAATTTTTCTTGATCCTTGGCACAAACAAAGCATCTGACAAAGTGAAAGAACTACCATCAGCAGTAGTCAAAATGATCTTACCAACTCCCATAATAAGATAAGAGGAGTTGTTGGCGCATGTAACAGTATTCTCTGTAGGGGAAGGCTCGAGTGAAGAGAAGAAACTACCATGCAAGGTAATATGTTTGGTCGCCCCACTGTCAAAGTACCAAACATCTGAGTCTACTACAGACATGCACTGCTCATGAGAAGATGGGTCAAAATTGCAAACAGTAGTAAACGCCCATTCTTCTTCTTGCACAAGATTAGCAGACTCTATTTTTGGTGTAGAGGCCTCTGCAACAACCATCCCAACCTCTTTCTTCTTTGCCTCTTTAGCAGCCAATTTTGGACAGTTCTTTATGATATGATCATTCCCTTTACAGTACTTGCAAAATAATTTTTGCTTTTCTGATTTCTTCTCATCTTTATCTTCCTTCTTCGAATATGCAGCATTTGCAGATTTCTGCTTACTACTTGAAGAGCTCCATTTTCCTTCGCCCTTCTGACTAGCCAGGAAAGCTTGATCTGCAACATGCATAATGGACCTGTTCTGCCTGGATTGATCCTCCTGCAACAAAATAGAGACTAACTCCTCAAAAGACAAGGCATTTGGATTGCCTTTCATCATCAACCGAAGAATAGAAGCAAAACTCTTATATGAATCAGGAAGACCATTCAGAACGGTCTGCACAAGTGAGCTATCTGGTATAACCTCATCAGCAGTAATCAACTGTTCCTTCAAGTCTTTTATCTTCGTTAGGAAAATGTCCATAGAATCATCTTCATTCATGTGCTCACTCTCCAACTGTTTTCGGAGGTAAGCAACACGAGCCTCATTCCTAGCTTGGTACAATGTGGTAAGTGTATCCCAAGCATCCTTAGCTGTTTTGCAAGAGCGAATGTGACGAGTAATGGCACATTTGACAGACAAAGCTATCAATGCATGTGCTTGGGCATCTCTGCCATCCCAATGAATTTGCTCTGCAATAGGTGCAGTAGAAACCGTAGCATGAATAGGAATATGCAGAATATCATCATCTTCGACACCTTCTGCATTAGCTTCAGTACCTGCAGTTGTAACAGTTGTAGGTGTGAAAGGACATTTTTCGACACCCTGCACAATGTTCAACAGTCCTTTTGCAACCAACACATGTGGCATCATATACGCCCATAACGGGTAGTTGGTACCATCCAACTTATCCTCAACAGCCAACATACGGAATACATCACTGCTTTCAGCCATGGCCAATGACTAAAATACCTTGATGCAGAAAATTGATTGTATCTCAAAAAGTTGAAACAGAACTGCCCAGACAAATTCCGCTAGGCATGTAGCAGATTTCGAGATGCTTATACTGGCGAACAGAAACTAGTATATACCTTTGGCACAAAAAGACAAAATAGCCTACACAAGCACTGCAATAGTGCATTTGGAGGTCGAGACGAGCTCAGATCGCAATTTCGGCACCACATAGCGAAGCTGTTTTGATCTCCAAAACATGCTGAGTATGCTCACCAAAATTCGTGGGATTTTGAGACTGCAACCGGAGGAGTGTCGGCGGTGCCCTAGATGAAGCGACGACCTGCTCTGATACCAATTGTTGGAGATAGACGTCTGCGGAAGCATGCAAACAGCTTAAGGAAGAAGAAGAAGCTTGGAGCACAACACACAATACTGAATGTATTACTAGAGAATGTACAGAGATAAGTAGCCCATTAGGGCAATAGGCGTATATACAAGCCGGGGGAAAAAAACCTCCTAAAGAGGGAAAAAAGTGCCCCGGCGGTCCTAATGTGTTCACACACATCACTACCTAAATATATCAACATGTGCTTGGTCTTTGTATGATAGACCGGGTTCTTAGCTAAAGCAATGGCACTCTGATTATCACTGAGCAAGCGAGGTACATGCTGAGGTAAACCCATATCACAAGCAAGACGAGAAAGCCACAAGGCTTCCTTACATGCCTCACTTGCTACAACTTTAAGACGAGATCTCCAAGAGATAGCACCTCCAGCAAAATGAAAAATGTACCCTGATGTAGACTTACGATTGTCTACACAACCAGCATAATCAAAATATGTGTAACCAATAATGGATGCTTTCCCTCTACCTAAGCATAGACACTTGTTCTTAGTGCCACTTAGATATCTCAAAATCATCTTGACCGCTTCCCAATGTTTCTTACCAGGATTACACATATATCTGCTCACAACTCCCATTGCAAATGCAATGTCTAGTCTTGTAGCTACCATAGCATACATAAGACTACCAACAGCAGACTGATAGGGAATTTTGGTCATGAATTCCTTTTCCTCATCTGATTTGGGGCAATCATCCTTGCTCAATTTCACATATGTGGGTAAATACTCAATGCCTTTCCACCCTGCATATTGAACTGGTGAAGTACTTTGGATATGTACTCACTTTGAGACAAGTATATGCATCTTTTACTCCTATCACAAGTAATGTGCATGCCAAGAATATGTTTGGCATCCCTCAAATCCTTCATATCAAATGTCTGACTCAATTTCTTTTTGAGAACTGACAAATCATAAGAGGACTTCCCAACAATCAACATATCATCGACATAAAGTATCAAGCATATTTAGCTGCCATCTGAGCATCTCTTTGTGTAGAGACAATGATCCTCATTGCTTCGAGAATAGCCTGGAGATTTCATAAAAGCATCAAACTTTTGGTACCATTGTCTAGGGGACTGTTTAAGTCCATACAAGCTCTATAGAATTTCCTTGCCAGGAACTACATAACCCTCTGGTTGTTCCATATAGATCTCATCTATAAGATCTCCATGCAAGAAAGCAGTTTTCACATCCATTTGGACTAGCTCTAAGTCCTCCATTCCAATGAATCCAAGCAACATGCGCAGGGTAGTCATCTTGACCACTAGAGAGAAGATTTCCTCGAAATCAACACCATGTTGTTGCTTAAAACCCTTTGCAACGAGTCGTGCTTTATATTTTGGAGAAGCACTATCTCATGTGAATTTTAGCTTATATACCCATTTACATGGTAAAGCTTTCCTGTCCTTTGGCAAAGTTACTAAATCCCAAGTACCATTCTTGTGAATAGAATCCAACTCGCTCTTCATGGCACGCTCCCGCTTGACATGATCCTCTGTCTGCATAGCCTCTTTGTAGCAAGAAGGCTCATCGGCATCTGTTAGCATAACAAAACCTAAACCTCGAACATATCTATCAGGTGGATGTGAGACACGTGCAGAACGTCTCAATGTTTGCTGAACAGGAACATGTGCAGACTGATCTGAATGGACATTCTCTTGAACATCCCTATGTGCAGCATTTTTATGCATGCTAACCGAAGGACTAGTATCCTCAAACACACTCTTCTCACTTCAACCTTCTTAATGGGTTGTTTATGCATTTTAGACTCATTAAAAATGACATCACTACTTCTGATCACTGACCGTGTTTCAGGATCCCATAAGCGATATCCAAATTGTCCTTCTCGACCATATCCAAGAAAAATGCATTGCTTTGACTTATGGTCCAACTTTTGTCTAAGATTCTTGGGTATATGAACATATGCTTCACACCCAAAAACTCGAAGATGATCATAATATGGTGGCTTCCCTGTCCATAACTCTTGTGCCACTTTCAGACCTTTGGAAGTACTAGGTGAAAGGTTAATCACATGAACTGCAGTCAATACTGCTTCTGCCCAAAAACCTTGTGAGAGGTTTGCATGATGCAACATAGAGACTACTCTATCTTGAATAGTTCTATTCATCCTCTCAGCTACACCATTCTGTACTGGGGTATAAGGAGCTTTAAACTCTCTATGAATCCCTCTAAACTGACAGAAAAGGTTGAATTCATGTGAGGTATACTCACCCCCATTCTCTGAGTGTAAAGCCTTAAGCTTAGTTCCTTTTTCAGTCTCAACTGAAGCAAGCCATTTTCTAAAACTAGGGAATACCTCATCTTTCGATTTGATAGGATATACCCAGACTTTTCTAGTAGCATCATCTATGAAAGTGACAAACTAAAGAGAACCACCTAAGTACCTAGTGGGCATAGGACCACACACATCTGTATGAATGAGATCTAAAGGCTGAATTGAAGAGTCAATATGCGTTCTATGCACATTTCTGGTTTGCTTTCCATATTGACAATGCTCACAAAATGAAAAATCAGAGAAAGATAAGACAGGTAAGTAGCCAGAACGAGAAAGATTTTCCATTCCACTATGAGATATATGGCCCAAATGACCATGCCAAATACAAGCCATAGGCTGTTCAGTAACAGCTAACAAGTGTTCTTTCTATGATACAAATAAAGGATAAAGTGAGCCAACTTTGCTTCCTTTTGCAATAACCATATTGCCCTTTGATATACGAAAGGACTAAGCATAGAAGAACACCTTGCAACCAAGGTCATCAAGTTGACCAACTGACATCAAACTGCATGATAACTGAGGTACATGGCGTACATCATGCATAGTAAATTTTGAACCATCAATGAACTGCACAACCACATCTCCAATCCCCACAACATCACACTCATAAGAGTCACCAAGTCTCACGGTACCAAGAGACTTTGCTGCATAATTAGACAACCATTGTCTATGTGGTGTCACATGCAAAGAAGCACCAGAATCTAACAACCAAGTGTGGGAAAGAGAATCAGCCATAAGCGCCTCAGTTGGCACAGTACTGTCAAGTGTCAACACATCAGCATCATCAGAAATAGCATTAATTTCTTCAATCTTCATAGTCGAAGTAGATGGTGCATGTAATTGTTTAACATGCCCATCAACATTATGTCCTTTACCTTTAGCATTCTTTAATGCATAACAGGCTTTCTTCATGTGTCCTTTCTTATGACAATAATGGCATCTGATATCCCTCTTCCTTGATTTACTTCTACTCTTATTCTGTTGACCATTCTTTTCCTTGTTCTTGCTCTTGCCACATCGTTGATTCTTTCCTTAGTAAGAATCACGAACATTATATGCATCTCCACTCTGAGTGCCAACCATAGATTTTCTACGAATCTCCTCACTCAAGAGTGCTCCACATATGTCATCATAGATGAGTTTACCACCAGGTGCATTGTTGCTAATAACTGTGCAAAACGTATCCCATGATGATGACAGGGTGCATAACAACAATACTTCTTTCATTTCATTATCCCTATCCATTTTCTGAGCCTGTAAGTAGGAGAATATAGCATCAAACTCATTCAGACGAGCACCAACACTATTTGTGTCCTTCATACAAAGGTCATCTAATTTTCTCATCAGATACACTTTATTTGATGCCGTCTCTTTTTCATATGTATTGCATAACTTCTTCCAAAGCTCCTCTGCACTTTCACAGTCTAATACTATAAAGTAAAAATTATCTGCCAGGTGCAAGCGAATGGTAGACCTGGCCATTTCATCTAACTCATCCCAATCATCTTCATCCATGTCAGCAGGCTTCTTTGAAATCCCATTTACTAGCTTCCATTGCCTCCTTTGAATCAGCACATCTTTAATCTGATTCTTCCATAGAGCAAAGTTTGTGCCATCAAATTTTCAGATCTCAAAATAATCTTTGCCCTACAAGTTATAGCTCCTCCTCGGAACACTAGCACTAGACTCTGATCCACCGGATCTGCCTGAGACCTCTGATTCCATGATGGTAGAGAACTGAGAATGATAATGGAGCTAGAAGAGTCGAACATCAACGAATAAGTTTGTCAAGGAGTACATCAGCCACTGTATAGTTGACAAAACCAGAGATCTAAAAAAATTTTGCCAGAGTATCCTCTGCAAAATGAGCATATGACCAGTGTCAAAATATCATAAAACTGCAAGTGCTGACATGTTTTCCTACATAGTGAATCACTGACTCCACTGCATATAATCCGTTACCCAATAGAAGCCAACTAGGCTTATCGAGCACTTATGAACAGCTATCATACATCTCCTATGGCGAGGCTAGGTAAGTCTTCCACCTGCATCACCGAAGAGACCCCCACATCTGGGTGTCTCCCAGTTAAGAAAACCTCACCACGATCCTCTTTTTCAAATATAAAAGGCTTTATGCAAAAAACATAACCGCTATATCAATGACCACATGGACGTACATAAGCGGTATCCACAAAAGTGTACATGTTGTGTATGTGCTCAATATACGCAGTAAAATGACACTAAAAGGCTGAATGCATAGCCCAAAAGCTAGCCAACAACACCTGCAAGTGTCTGTCAACTCTGATGATTTAGGCTCAAAAACCTGCATAAATTTGCAGCAGTTGCTCCCACCAAAACTGAAAACCTCTCGAGAAACCTATAGTTTTACGAGTGTGGATGAAAATACAGCCCCAAAGGTTGATATTTATTGTCGGAGAAGTACAAAGAACACTCTTCTTGATGTTCTTGGACCTATGTGAAGAGAACTATGTGTGAAAGTACTCCAAAATGGCTCCAAAAAACACCCAAAAATGCTTCAAAAAATAGGCTTTGAAAGCAAAGAATGAAGCTTTGAGGGACCAAAACATGTTCAAGGTAATGTCAACCTTAGTCTTTCCCCTTCTTCACACACCACAAGAGTGTAGCTTAGTGGCAAGAGATTGCCACGATTAAGCAAGCTCCGAGGGGGGGGGAGTGGGGGGGAACAGTACTGGGATGGGTGACCTCCTGGGAAGTACCGAGAACCTCTATATTCCTTGATCGGTGAGGTCCTCCCTCGCACGTAGCCAACAACGCCAACGGTGACTTCGGTGACTCGGATGACAAGGTATGCCAAGGTCTATGCCTTGGTCGCCGCCTTAGTCGTAAGCCTTGGGGAGGGGGGGGGGGGGGGGGGGGGTGCTCGCTTCGCTCGCACAAAAGGAGCAAAGCTTTTGCCTCCAAATGCTCTGATACCAGTGAAGTGATTCGACAGCAATGCACCACAATGCACTCTCCTTCTCCCAAGCTCCACGATGATATCCTCGGAGTAGAAAACTGAGCTCCTGGGCCGCACACGATGCTTTGCACACATACTGCAAAACACGCAAAAAACACAGTACACAGGGAGCACAAAGATAGACTTCTTAGGTCTTACAAATGCAGTCGAACTTACAGTCTGTGACTAACCAGGCCACTATTTGTTTTTTTTAAGAACATATACAAGGAAGTGTCCGGTGGCCATTTGGCCTTTCCCATGGACACTAACGGTAACAAAGTTGATCGAGGATAGGGTCATGGAGATAAGCTATTGTTCAACTGAAGAAAATGGATCAAACATCTTTACCAAGGCTCTTGGAAGAGCGCAACTTCATTGACACTCTCCAAAGCTTGGCATCAAACCAAGGAGGTAGTTCACCATAGGGTGGACATTCTTTTTTTTTTTTTTTTTGTTTATAACACAAATTGAGAAATTTCATCCAATAGAACAGCATTTTTTTTTTTCGTTCCAGGGTCCTCCAATGTTCATATAAAATAACCTCTATTTTTTTTTCTACCGTCCTTCAATGTTCACATAAAAGGACGGCAAATAAATGATGTGCATGCTATTGTGCGTCATATCTAAATGCCGCCTGTTTGTGTGAACAAGAGGAGAGCGGAACTAAGGAATCAAGCATTATTCCACCCAGAATTTATCTTTTCAATGTTTATTCCACCTCTCTGAGAAGTCAGCCTAAACCGAGAAGGGCTATTTGAGGTTTTTATGCGTCATATCTAAATGCTGATAAAAAACTTCAAGTTTTTTTTTTTTTATATAATGGAGGTTCGGCCGAAGCCTACTCCCCCGGACTTTAACTTTGAAATTGCAACTGTACAAGGAAGGGCATAGTACCCATGGGACCCCCCTTATCCCACAAGAACAGGGGTTTACAAGACTGGTTTAAACGGCGGTCAACACTACAGCAGGGATAGACAAATGGTGGCACTCAACCACAATGCAGGATCTTTCCAAATTACATGTCCCTTACATGTTGCTGCCAGAGATTGAACCCTCGCCCCCGCCTCAAGAGGTGAGAGGCCCAACCACTAAAACTTCAAGTTCTAATCCATACCAAAGATAAGATTAAACCTTCTTGTAGTTTCTCATACCACGCCATAGACACGAATAGTTATAGGATTGAACTTACAATGGTAGAATGTGAATTGTTCTTAGATTAAGCACACACAGGAATGGACGTAGCATCCATGGAACCTACATAGCTCACAGAGAGAGACACTATAGCTGGCTCAAACCTTTAGAAAAGCCAACACTGGCCTCCAAATCAACATCCCCCCCACACACACACACACACAAGGAAAAACAACAAAAAGAATAATCGGGGGATGAGAAGAACCAAGACGAACCAACTACTTTAGAGGCGAGCTTCCTTCGAATGAAGAAAACGCAATTTCTGCTGTGACTCTAGCAGAGCGCCTGAGTGACCATTCAGACCTACGGTAGCCGCAGCATTGCCCACTCAGGGGAGGCCGGCACTCATGAAAGAAAACTTGGCTGAGAAATGGAAGAAGGATGCAGAAATCTGCTGGACATGCTCGGATGAATGCTCAGGGAAGGCGGTATCAACAGGAGTTCATCCCTCAAGTAGTTCCAGCTTTCTTCTGTTGCAGAACCATGATCATCTTGATCCTCGCATTTGAGGAATGTTGCTACGTGAGCATAGATGACATGTGTCTACAAGATCCTACCATATCATCGGACACCGTCTCCTGGCGAATCTATGCACACATGCCGCCAGCCTTTTTCAGGCAAAAGCAAGGGGACGGTCATCTTCTTCGTCTGCTTTTCTTGTCCGGCAAGATTTTGTGGATTAAGTCTACTGAAGATTGAGCGCACAGCCCCTTCTCCCACTTCACTCATGTCTATCAGCAGTACTCTAAAGCAAAAGAGAGTGGTATGAGTGCAGGGGAATCATAGGAATTGCATGCACTCACGGCGTTCTTGCTGATGAGTATGGTTCCCATCACACAGAACAATCCCATGTTCTTGACCAGTTCATGTACCTATGCAATAATGGCCTGAATCTCCATCCTCTCCAAGATCTCCCGTAATGGTGCGGAACTGGTAGCGTACCGAATAGAACTGTTGGCAGCGAAGATCGCTGCCATGGTTCCATGTTCCGGACACTTGTCTTACTACATTAAGCTGCCTAAAAGAAAAAAGATCCGCCGTAATCTCTCGAGCATCTCTGGAGCAACAATACAGCACGGAAAGCTGTTTCAGCTCACCCAGGTTGTTAATCCATGCGTTAACGACTCTGTCTCAGCTAATCGGAAATTTCTTACTCTAATCACAGCAATTAAGATGCAAACAAATCTATTAAGTCATTTCAAGTCTTACATGTCAGAAAATCAAGAGAAGGGTGCTAAATTTGTGCCTCTCTAATATATTACAGGGTATACAGTGAGAGATCTTTGCCTTCTTCTCCAACAATTGATTTGGAGAAAATTGATCAGAGATTCCTACTGTAATTTCTCGGTCATCTGGTTGAAACTTCTTCTAGATGATTACTCTTCTCGTCCTGTTTATTCTTGTAAGCCATGTAGCCGTCATATATGTAAGATATGAATCCCCATATAGACAGTACCATGGCTATTCCCTTTGTTGCAGAGAAGGTGTCATGGAAGAAAATGACAGCGAGAATGGGTACTACGGCGATCATCACGGTAGAAAAAACGCAAGACATGAGAGACGATGTGAGGAATACGATTCCCGACACTCCAACAAAATAGAGCTGCCATCCGATTGCTGACCATCCAAGCACCATCAGGTAGGCGAGAGGTCCGCCATCAAAATTGAGGGCCTCTGAGTGCATTGCGGAGAGGTCCGCGTTGATGCACATGCCGAGCAGAGCGAACATGGATGCCAGCATAGAAACTGCGATCTGAACCTCGAGAACCAAGAGGAAGGATGGTTCTGCGGAGGAGTGAGAACCGGTGGTGGAGTCGATACCTCCGCGATTCGCCGGAGCATCAGTCTCCAACACGATTTTGACCAACGTTGTTGGAGGCGCAGTAATGGTCGGCGCCGTCGCTGGCGGCGGCGCCCCTACGGCGCTCGACATGGCTTTTCTGACATCCTTTGACCCGTAGACCAACTGCAGGAGAGGTAAGAGGAGAGCATACAGGCCCGAAGCGGCAACGGTGGCGATGACGCCTACCACGTACTCCCTTTTGGAAGTGCCGAGTGGTTTGTCAGAGCCCGCACCCATGCCGAGCAAGATGGTTCCAACGGTGATGATGAAGATTGAATTGAAAATGTAGGGCGTCATCTTCTGCCCCACCAGGAGATATGTGAGCACAGCGTTGAATGCAAGCTGGCTCGAACAAAGGAGAGAGTTCGTGGACACAGGCAGGTAGGAACAGCCCATGGAATAGAGGAGGTTGTCGAAGGTAACCAGGGCTCCCAAAGCAGTGTAGATCAAGGAGAGCTTCGGCGTGATGGAGTGCGTCGGTTTGATCGCCCGCTGCAGCATTGCATGTGGTCGCTGCCTCGTGCAATAGCCGACAAGGAGGGGAGGTATGAGCACCGGCCAACCTGCGCTTTGCACCCACGTATACAACCACCTCCTTGAGCCTCCATGGACGTAGTAGTACCTCCCCAGCAGGGAGGCTGAAGAGAGCCCCAGCACGAGAGCTGCGCTGCTCGCCACCATCAACACCCAGTAAGTTGCATCCTTGCCGAAGAAGGTGAACCCCGGGTGGTCCTCGTCGTCCAAGGTAACAATAGAGCCATTGACGCACATCTTAGCTCTTCCTGCATGTAAACAGCCAATCTTAAGCTCACCAGTGCCGAAAGCTGCTGCTACGAAGTACAGAAGAAAAAGCCTAATATTCCAGCAGGGAAAGCAGAAATGATGGTACCTTCCTCCAATTTGGGAAGACGAACTTGCTCAATGGAAGGAGGCTCCTTCACCATGATTGATGCCTTCACAGGCGTAACATAGGCCATATTGCTAAAACTGAAGTTTTGATGAGCTCCAGCTAATAGTTGAAGTATCCTCTGTGTGCGTGCGTTCGCGTTCGTAAGCTGGCTCACTTCATGTTTCTCTCTCTTCGATTCAGATCAAAGATGACCATGAGCAAGAGCTTCAGAGCAGATGACAGATCAATAGTCAACACTGGATCAGAATGGGCAGGACGAAGCTGAATATCTCAGTACGCCTTAGTGTTGTTGCTACTTGGTATATGCAACCTGTTGTGTGCTATCTGTGTCAAAGCATCTGCAGACTTCAACGACAACGCAAGGAGCTTGCGTCTCCTTATATACAAATGTGCAAGAGAAGGGGGGACCGCACATATTGTACTTTTCTTTTCGAGAGGTGTGCATGTCCGAATAGGATTGTGTGCGTTAGAGAGAGAGAGAGATGGGACTCCTCACTCAGAGACCATGGGTGATTGTGCAAGAGAGTTCTCGAGAGTCGAGAGGATTATAGCTCTCTTTGCTTTGCTAGGCTGCAAGTAGACTTACGACTTTTGAGCGTCGTAGTGCGTGCGCCCTAGGGGACGTACTCTTCTGAGAACTATCTTGGCTGAATTGTGTTTCTCTCAGAGAGATAGAGAGTGAGAGAGAGAGAAAGAGAATCAGCCATAGGCTCATTCTTCTTCATTTTGGGCTTCGAAAATGTTGAAAGATTTGAGAGGCTGGGCAACTTCATAGATAATGCATGACATTGGCAGGACAGAGAGAACGCTTTGGGCATGAGTAGGGCGAGTCGCCTTTATGAGCGAGGTGGTGGAAGATGAGCTCCAAAAACACACAGACAGGTCACAGCGAGTGAGCCACGCAGGCGGCAGCATACGGATAATCTTTTCAAACTCGAGACTATTAGAAATCTACAGAGCTAGTAGGCGGCGCTGCTGAGGAGGGATACATATTACATATATGTATAGAGAGACACAGAGAGAGAGAGAGGTGGATTAATAGGGCGCCTGCAACACTGATGAGATGACGATAGAGAGAGAGAGAGGGAGAGAGAGAGGTGGGGGCGGAGCGGACTACTACGGTGCCGCCGACGACACTGATGAAGTGGATGATGCCATCCGAAGCCGATATGTGCAGGAGTGACGAATCGCATATTTTATTAAATATCTGGAAAACATGCCGGAAATCATCTGTCTTTCCCTTCTCCTCCGACTCCCAACACACGCAGAACATGAGATTCAAGCTCATGTTCGTTGAAATCTCCGACATTTGTTATTACGGAAGGGCATAGATGAAGAGATACTAGAAATTGCCAATACATCGTCAAACAATGTTATTGTACTCCTATTCCCATTCTTATGGTTTTTGTGTAGAGTTGTATACCTCTTTGGTTAGGCCGATATTCATAATAAGCACTCATCCAATATTTACACATTGTGTCCGAGCTTGCGTAGCCTAGTGGTTGACTCCTTGAAGCTGTGGGAGGAAGTCTTGAAGTCAAGTCTTAGTTGGACATGTCCATGAGTCTCTCATGATGGGTGCCTCTACCTTATGAGGTTGGGTGTGTGAGTGTGTATTTCTAATTCATTGTACTCTCAAAAATATATATATTTTTACACATTGTCCCAAATGTCCATTCAATCCAGGAATCTAGATAATAAGATGAAATAAGATTTTGACAAGACTCTTATTCTTCACTTGCAAGAAAATTCTTGTCTAACTTTTTTGTCAATGTTCACATATTAGAGAGTATTGTATCATCATATCCCATCGGATCAATTAAAGAGGCTCAACTATATTACCATCATGTCACTAGATGGCGGATCGATATTAATTTGATTAAAAGGTTATTGTATCAAGAGTTGTAGATCCATAGAGAGAATATTCCACTATGAGTCCATCTTTGAAATGTTAGAGTCCATGCAGGACAATTTTGCATGCATTGGATTTAAGATGATGCAATCAACATGTTGTTTGTGTTAGAGTATTGATTTCTTCTGCAATATATAACTTTATTTCATCCCACATCAAATGTTTGGAAAGAATCTCCTCTGAAATACACACACTTGGACAAACACACACACATATATATATATATATATATATATATATATATATATATATATATATATATATATATATATATATATATATATATATATATATATATATATATATCGAGAGAGAGAGAGACAGAGAGAAGGAGCGAGAGAGAGGCCTTCAGCTCCATGTACAGTTTATTATAAGCTTGGGAGCTGTTTGCCTGCTCTTGAAAAGCTTACTCTACTCTACTCCATGTGTGAATTTTCTCACTTTATGGTCTATTCATCTTCATTTTCTTCATTGCAAGCACATCATTTTGTCTATTTTTATACATGCATATGCATGTTGTTTGTTTTGCTTATGCATACGTCGGAATTCGGACACTTAGTGATTTGATAATGGTGATAAAAGACATCTACCTTGCCCAAGCATCTATATTATTTAATGTTCTAAGATACTTGGTTAGGAAATAGATGTCCTTCAATCAGCACTATTTCATGCCTATACCATATCGTATAGATGTAGAGAAGCTTGTCTCTTTACTTTATCATTATCATGTAGACTGCTCCTATAGTTGGAGCCAGCTAATATTAGGTCCCCTCTTTTGAACATATATTCCTAAGAGTTCCAAAGATGCATCTAAACAAGGGCATTAAGTAAATGGGCACCCAAGTGAACTAGTATATGAATCAAGCATTATTCAACCATGAAGACTTGAGGATTATCCCACCTTGCTCCAAGCATCTATATATTATTTAATGTTCTAGGAGGCTTGTATATCATACTACTTGGTTAGGCAATAGATGTCCTTCAATCAGCAAAATTTGACGATATCATATCGTATATATGTAGAGAAGCTTGTCTCTTTACTTTATCATTATCATGTAGACTGCTCGGATAGTTGGAGCCAGCTAATATTAGGTCCTCTTTTTTGAACATATCCTAAGAGTTCCAAACAAGGCTCTTTCCAAAGTAAATGGGCAGCTAAGTGAATTAGTCTATGAATCAAGCATTATTCAACCATGAAGACTTGAGGATTAGATGCATTGCAGTTAGCCCTAAAAATGACAAAAGCACCCACAATTTTAAATATTGTTTCTAGTCCTCTCTGAGTTTTCTTAGAAAACAAACACAGAGAACTTCATTGATGAGATAAGGAGCTTCAAATTCCCTCAGAAAACAACCATATCTGCGCGTGAATGACTACTGCATGCATGCCAAAATGACTTGTCAGCAATGTTTTGTAACATAAAAATGTGCCTACAGACTCTCTCTCTCTCTCTCTCTCTCTCTCTCTCTCTCTCTCTCTCTCTCTCTCTCTCTCTCTCTCTCCATCGACAATTCTATGATCCTGTTTCTTATTCATTCACTCATAACTATTCCATGAACCCATGGCAGAGTACCAGCTCCCTTCACCGCCTCTCTGATGCATTCAAAAGCTATGGAGTCTGTTCAAATTCTGGTACAAGAAGTGCTCGTTGTGCTCTGCCCACACAACACAAACATCCGTGATTGTATACAATAAAGGATACACAGAATCTGGAGAATCCTATCCTTTTCGGAGGCTGATTTGGATAATGGATTTTCCCTCATTCCAACAAAAGCCATCCGCACTCATTGACATCGTTCCTGCATATAAGATGAGACATCTCCATTCATGGATGGTTCAGCTTTTTAAATATTCTATGACCAAAAGAAGTTATGGATAGAGGCGGCCAAGAACTCTTGGCCTACCTTGATTTCTAAAACACAAGGTGGTTATGGTTCTGAAGAAAACTCTTGGCCTTCCATGAAGTGTCGCCTAGCCATGTGACCCCTATATCTTCCTTCAATCCTTATCCCTCTCAATTCACATTATGTATACCTCTCCGAAGTGTGTAGATTTCCACACGTGGAGGATTCCATCCCTTCTTCTTAATGTAAACTAATGTTAGGAGAGTCTTCACGTTACCTTAAGATCACTTCCAAGTCAAGCTTCAGGTGTGATCTCTCTTCCAACTAGGATCGACATGGTAGGGACTCAATCAAACCATTAGGAAGTATGACACACTTTCCAAGTTTGGGGATTAACAGGCGGTCAATTGGATATGGCCACTGCTTGGACTACCTTCAAACATGTAATGCCAATCAAGTATTAACAAGATTAGTAACATATAAGACGAAATCAAGCAATCAATCAAGTACAGAAGTGACATACATGGAAAGAAACATGTTTCTAAAGAGGATTCCAGTTTTTTCATCATAAACCCAATTTCCTATTTAATCGTCCCCTCCTATCAACTTATCTATTAGGTCATTCACTATCGAAGGTGACAATTATGTAGTTTCAAAATTTGCATTATATCAATTCCCTTAGTAAGAGACATGGACTTTAGTGAGCATTGGGTCTTCCTTAGTAACAAACATGGACTTTACTGAGCATTGGGTCTCCCTTATACATCACTCCTGTCAAACGCACCATGTCCAAGTCGCACCTTGATAGGACGATTGATAGGCGTCTTTTCTTTGACTCATTGACACTACAATATATAGGGTGATTCTTTTATGAACACTTTATTTCTCATCCAGAAAGTCAAAAAGGGCATTAAGAAATTTCATGTGGATGTTTTCTTTGGAAGATGATGTTGCTGATATGACGTTGATAAACCCATTGATAGGCACATCGTTAGGCATTTTGGGATTTTTTTTCTATATGAAAATTTTGCAATGGATAGATCGATGGGTATATTGATGGCATATTGATGGCCTTATCGATGACTTTGGAAAAGGGGAAAAAAGACTATCCTTCACCCAACATTCATCATTTTTACACTTGTATAACATCAACTATACATAGGATTATCAAGCAATAAGTTTTCCGTAAATTCACTTTTCAAATTAAAAATCAGCGTAATTTTCTTTTTTTTTCTTTTTTCTTGAGAAGAAGCTTGGCCTAGGCCTAATGTTCCTAGCATGAATTAATTAAAATAATAATTATACAAAGAAGGGGGTCCATCCCATCTGATGCTTTTGATAGGAGTCTATTGATCAGATAGGTGGCTATGGATACAAACTCTTCCCATAGGTAATTGGGCAACTTTTTCTCATTTAGCATTGACCTTGTAGCCTCCACTATGGTTCTATTCCTTCTTTCTGCCACTCCATTTTGTTCTAGAGTATACGTGGTTTTAATCTCTCTTTTGGTTCCTCTCTCTTGGAGATAAGAATCAAAGTCATGGGAAAAATATTCTCCCCCCTCCATTTGAGCTTAGCCTCTTCAAAGTCTTTCTTGTTTGATTTTCAACAAGTGCTAGATATTTCTTCAAACAAGAGAACACTTCATCTTTATGCTTCATAAAGAATATATTGTCCATCTGCTACAAACATCAGTGAAAGATACATAATACTTGGATCTAGAGATTGATGGATCCTTGCTTGGCCCCTATACATCTGTATGGACTAGCTCCAATAGGTCTCCATGAATGTATCCCTTCTTTGTAAATGGTTGCCTGTGAGACTTGTCGAATTGACAAGAATTGCATTTGTTAATCATGTGTTGCTTGGAGATATTTGGTAAACCAAGCACACTCTAATCCCTACTTATTTGCTTCAGAGCACTTTCACCTATATGAGCTAGCCTCTTGTTCCAAATTTCCAATTTTGATAATGTTTGACTACCATAATTGAACAAGGCAATGTTCCTAGTATCTTGGAGCTCAAACGTAAATAGTCTACATGATTTTCTCCTCTTGCTATCCTCCCAATACCTTGCTCAATAGGTTCATATTACCATTTGAAGTCTTTAGATTGCCTATCTTCTCTAATGGATGCCTTGTGTCATCTCATATTTGGACTTCAGGTCTATTCCTTGGATCCTCCAAGTCTGAGAGTTACATTGCCTACTACATGATTTGAGCAGCCTGAGTCTATATAGAGTACATGTTCATCTGCTTTACCTTGCTTCATGGTCATATTTATCAAAAGTAATGATTCCTCTTGAGTTTGATCATCTACATAGTTGTTGTAGTCTCTCCTTCCTATGTATCCTCCTTGATAATTAGTGTTGCTGTTGTGACCATTGTTATTGTTGAATCTACTTCTTAAGCTTCCATAGCCTCCTCTGTTGTAGCCTCTTCCTCTTTGGTTTCTAGGGTTCCTAAAACAATTCTTAGTAATGTGATTAGTTAAGCCACTTATGGCACATGGAGAGGAGCTTTGAGATCTCCCCCTGCCTTGCCTTCCTCCTCAGTCTCTTCCTCTTGAGCCTCTAACTCTACCTGCAAAGTTTGTTTGAGAGGTGCTACCTTCATCATCATAGTTTTTACTCTTGCCTTTACCATCCTTATTCTTGTTCTTATCTGTATATAGGGTAGAGGGTTGATTACCTGTTGAGTTGTCTCCATTCTTCATAAGCTTTGGCTCATGTGTGAACAATTGTCCCATGAGGGTGTTGAAATCAGGAACCTGCATATCCATGTAGAGGTCCATGGCTATGGTGAAAGTTTCCCATTTTTCATCTTCCTTTATTCCATTGATCACTTGCCTCATTATTTGCTCTTCATCAATGACTTCTCTAATGCTCCCAAGTTGATATAATATGTCCATTTTGGTGAAACAATCAGTCACACTTTGCTTGGGCATCTTCTTGAGGGTAGGGAACTCCATCCATAGTTGGTTTTTCCTTGCCTTGGTTTTTGATGAGAAGAATGTGTCAAGAGCATTCCTAGTCTCTTATGAAGTCTTTCAATTCTTGGTGTGTGGATTAGAGATTGAGTTAAGAATGTATGACTTGGCTAGAGCATCCTTTGAGCACCATGTGGTTAACCTCTCTTGTTCTTCTTGAGTTGGTTGTCCTTTGCTTCTAAGGGTTGGCATCATCTGATCTCCAGAAATGTAACCATAGAGATTTCTCCCTTGAAGATAAGCTTCCATTCTAAGTGACCAAGCTGAGTAATTGCCTCGATCCAATTTTTCTATTGATGAAGGAAATCCATCTCCCATGTTGAATTGTTGTCTCTCTGATACCACTGTGAGGGAATGTTTAGGTATGCTCCACAGATGAGCTAATGTTGCACAAAACCTGCTCTACACCTGCCAACTTGACATGAGGGATGCTTACTAGAATTCTTTGGCTTCACAATAATGCATTTACCACCACTAGGTAGGGGCCTCCTTGGGGGTATGTTGGGGCATCACCTCGGGACATCTGAGGCACCTTTTGGGACCTTGGGGGCACGTGCCAGGGGCATGTTGGGTACACCATTCTCCACCTTCGAGCCTCTCCATCCCCTCTCCTTGGTACCTCTCATCCCCTTGGGGCATGAAAGCCCATATTTTTATTCAGGCTCCTTGATGGTCTAGGGAGTTTTCCTTGAGGCACCAAATTGAATAAGCCTTACTTGGAGAAGCAATCAGTTGCTCTGCAACATTGTGGAATGCCATTAGAGGAGAAGCTCTTTGGAATATTTGGAAAGAGAGATGTGCTAACAACTTTGGAAACAATCCAAAAGAGTGGTACATTGGGGAAACCCTGAACCGTTTAGGGCGGACAATAAGTAACCATAAAAAGTCTTTACCCTTCAAAAAATATAGAGTGTTTGTTTGGGAGAACAACAAGATCCACTGTAGATGGGCTACTCACCAGGGAATGAAAAGATCATTAACGTGATTTATAAGTAGGGTTAAGATTTTGGCTTACACTTCTTTGTAGCCTTCGATAAAGATAAGAACATAATGGAAGAAGACCTAGCCTTGACCATTGGAAGATCTTTGGTGCATCGCGTATGCACACATACCATCACAAATCAGAGGAAAATTGGATCCAAAGACAGAGAAATGTATATTCATTGGCTATGACCTTAATCAAAAAGTTTATAGGCTATATAATTCAAGTAATAAAGGTTTCATTGTTAGTTTAGATGTTGTCTTTTATGAAAACAAATCTTGGTTTGAAGATGATTGCAAGAAAAGCAAACTTCCCTATGACCTAGAGGAAGACTTTCAAACACTGTCAAAGAGGAATGAGCATACACATGAAGACTCAAGTGATTCTGATGATGATCAAAAAACTCCAAGAAGAGAAATCAATTCTTGGAACTACAAAGGCAAAGCTGAAGTGGAGGAGTTGAGAGATGTGGAAGAATCATCTCAACAAACTATAAGGAGATCTACTAGAGATAAAAAGAAGCTAGAAAGGTATGGGTATGGCATATCGTTGGTCACTAAACGTTCCATTTATATTTATTAGGATACAAACTGAGAAGAACCATCAACATATGAAGAGGCCAAGAAGAAACCAGAATGGAGAGATGCTATGGAAGAAGAAATAGAAGCTCTAAGAAAATAAGACTCGGGAATTGGTTCCCAAGAAACCATCTATGAAGTTCATTGTATCAAGATGGATTTACAAGGTAAAGACAAATTCTAATGGCTCAATCAAAATGTACAAACCAAGGCTTGTGTCTAAAGGTTTTGCTCAAACCCAAGGCATAGATTATTAAAGAGACATTCTCACACTAAAGATGCCTACAATTAGAGTACTCATGAGTGTAGCATCTTCTAAGAATTATAATATCTATAAAATGGATGTTAAAAATGCTTTTCTTAATGGTTGGATTTCAAAGGAGGTATACATGGCTCAACCTCCTATTTTTGAAGATAAATCATATCTAGAACATGTATGCAGCTTAAGGAAAGCTTTGTACAGCTTGAAGCAAGCTCCTAGAGCTTGGAATCATAGATTAGTCACTTATTTTCAGGATAAAGGATTTATGGTGAGCAAAGCAGATCCTTCCCTCTTCATGAAGAGGAATCACCCAAAGGTCATATACCTTTGTGTATATGTGGATGATATAATCATTATAGGTAATGATGCAGATGGAATAAAGAGGATCAAAGCTCAGATGAAAGAATAGTTCAAGATTAGTGATATTGGCTTACTCACTTACTTCCTAGGTTTGGACATGGTATATACAAAAAGAGATATGTTCCTAACTCAGAGAAAGTACATTGGAGATATGCTCTCCAAATTCAAGACGGAAAATTACAAGGTTGTAGGTACACCCATGGAGGTAAATCACAAGCTAAGTGCTCATAAAGGTGAACTAATTGAAGGTGTGACTAGTTACCAAAGCTTAGTTGGAAGCTTGAACTATGCTACTCTAACTAGAGTAGATATATGCTATGGAGTTACTCTCCTAAGTCAATTCATGCAAACTCCAAGGAAGTCTCACATGGAATCAGCTAAAAGAACCTCAAACTATTTGAAGGGCACAATTAATGAGGGGCTATATCACTCTTACACATCTAATATAGATGTCAAATTATTTTCTGATGCGGATTGGGTAGGTTCAAAAGATGATAGGAGAAGCACATCAAGCTATCTCACATTTGGAGGTACCCAATTGATCTCATGGCCTTCAAAGAAGCAACCTATAATTGCTCTCTCATAAACTAAAGTTGAATGTAGAGGACTTGCAAATGCTACTCAAGAAGATATGTGGATAAGAACCCTATATTCAGATTTAGGGTTGAATACTTCTACTCCACACATATTTGGAGACAACATTATTTCATTAAATCTTGTTGCTTACCCTATTTATCATGCCAAAACCAAACATATAGAGGTTCACTACCATTATGTCAAAGAAAAGATCATGAATAAGGAAATACAACTCGCATATGTATCCATACATCAACAATGTGTAGATATGATGACAAAGGCATTGGATGGAAGCAAATTAAATAGGTTCAAATCAATGATTGGTTTGTAGGAAATTATGAAGGATTGAAGACTCAAGCATCTTAGGCTTGAGGGGGAGCTATTGGTACATTTATCAAGCCTAAGTGCTTGGCTAAGTATTTACGACTACTCATCAATTCATGTACCTCACATGGAGGACCACATATGAACACCTTCTTGTCAATATAGGTGTATTTCAACAGTAGAGAGCTGAACCACGACTCATCTGGTAGAAGGAATCAATTTAAACCACCCCTAAATTGTAGGAACACTTTTAGGTGAGGGAAATTCAAAATTCAAACTCACTAGTTGAGTATAAATGGAGAAGCTTTTAGTCACGGGTTAGACCGAGTCATTCTTAGAGCTATTGAGCTAAATCTTTGAGCATACCTTGAGCTCAACATATGTATGAGTGTTCCACTAGAATTTCCTTATATCTTATGTTCATTAGCATACATAATGTGATACATTTCTTCAAGCTTGTTTCTATCTACTGTTCTCTATTGCATCTTCATCATTTCAATGATTTTGCAAAAGCAATTTCCCTGTGTATACTCAATCATTTTCTCCCTTTTAACTTAGTATAGTTAGAATGATGTTTCTACTATCCATGTATCAAGTTTCTTTTTTTTTGGTTCAGTGGATCTTGATATATGAATTGATGAAGTCGACTATGTCTGCACATCATCTGGCTCCTAAAATGTCGGGATGACCCCCTTGAGTTGCTATACTCATTTCTCAATGTATAGTGCCTTTAAATTCATGAAATAACTTGCTTTAGTTAGCTGCACATGTGAATTAGATATGTGCAAAAGCTCTCTAGTAAATTCATACCACATTGGTAGCTCTTAGCAAAATATTGAGCACCTGTATTCCTAAAATAGAAGGTTTTCTCTCATTCCTTGCAAGTTATCTATTTTGGTGAAAACTTTTGGGAATGATGTTCCAAAGTACCTAGTGGTGGAAGGCATTATTGTGAAGCCAAAGGAGTCTACTAAGCATCCTTGGAGTCAACTTGGCATGTGTAGAGCAAGTTTTATGCAACACCAGCTCATCTCTAGAGCATACCCAAACATCTCCTCACACAAGGTCTCCATCTAGTTGAATAGCCCAAACCATTCTACTTGGCTTTGTGACCAGGCATGAAGGCCATATAAAAATCCATGTATCTTCATTTTCTCAATAGTTACGCATTCAATATAAAGCATTGTTATACTTTATGGAATAATGGAATGTTAGATGGATTTTAATGTCTTGAGATTTTTAATGTGACTTGTGTTTCGATTTAATAGGTGAAGAATCATGAGCGCATGAAGGCACATGGAATTATTCAAATATTTTCTAAGATATTTAAAATATATTATTTTAGATATTTTTTGTAAAAATAATATATTTCTTTAGAAAGTGAAGTTTTTTTATAAAAATAGTAGATCGATACACAGTGATGATTTTATATATAAAGCAAATTTTTGTAAATGAACACTTTTCAAAGTGCCACCCTCATGTATCTTCTATTCAAGACAAATGAAAAATACCTATAAATACACATGCTTTGATGGATGAGTATGTGGGAGGAGATTGTACCCAATCTTGTGTCCATTCTCTTGTGTCTATCTATTCTATTTATGCTTTCGTGAGATTTTGTTTATGTACTATCTCTACATACGTGCATCTACAAGATCCATTCAATAGTGGTATCAGAGCTTTCATGCATATGTGGAGGTGGTTTCTCGGCATTCGGTCGTGATTTGCATCATTCATTTGTGATTGGGAATCTGTCTCAGTCATCTAGTCCAGTCCTAGGTTTTGGTTCTATATAAGGCCATGGACCCTACCCATAATACCTAGGATTTTGGTACATCACCCCTACCCGGGATATTGATTGCACAACAGCTCGAACTTTTGTGGCACAAACTCCAACATGCTCAAAATGAGATAAAACAATGCTATGTTGCACTCCAAAAAATGCAGAGTGATGATAATAACCTAGTTAGGGTGGTGAAGGCCATTATCACCGCTCAAGAAGAAGGCATGCAGTGCAAGATTGGTGCCGAAAATTCCCAACTTTCTTGATTCGATGGGCAAAAGGATAGCCAATTTGTTCTTTCATGGCTATCCCAATTTGATGACTTTTATTCTGGCGAATCGTATTCTAAAATTGAAAAAGTGAAATTTGTTACTAATTATTTGGTGGGTAAGGCCGAGTTATGGTGGAATGTTTTGCGGCATAGCACAGACCACATGGATTGCATTTCAAGAAAAGATCAAGGACTCCTACCTTCCTCCTTAGTTCCACTTACATGCTCGTCGATCATGGATAAATTTTGGATGGAAAGAAGGAGATAATGTCTCTATGTACACTTAACGCTTTTGGCAATGACTACTTCTTATTTGTTCACGTGAAAGGATTCTAGAACATGTTTTGGAGATGGGAATCCAAGCCAAGCTCAACATCCTATGTCTCACGACCCTCTATGAAGCTATTTCTTTTGCCCATGATGCTGAGAAGGAGTTTCAGTCCATCACAAAGTCCATTCACCAATATGATGATGGGTGCTCAACAAAGAGGCCCCATAACAGTTGCTAGCATTGTGGTAAGTCTGCTCATACTAAAGCTAAATGTAGGTTGTGAAATAACGATATGAGACCTTTCAAAGCTCAAGTACACAACATGGAGGTGCATCATGAAGAGACTCAACTTGATTGGACCAAAGAAGCATTGGAAAATGATCTAAGTACCTTGAGTAACGAAATTTCTATTCATTCTTTACTTTGCATGCAAGGTACTATTAATGGTAAAGTTGTTAATATTTTACATGATGATGGTAGTTTGCATGATTTTATTTATTATAAACTAGTGCAAGATTTCCAATTGCATCAACTTCCTTCTGTGTATAAAGTTAAGGCTACATTTCAAGGAAATAGATATAATGTTACAAGTGAAGTAAATAACTTTCAGATTTGTATAGGTTCATACATAGATGAATGCACATTTTTAATTGCTCCTTTGCAGCCCTATGATGTTATAATTGGCATGCCTTTTTGTCATCACTATAATCCATGCATTGATTATCATGCACACACAATTAGTTTTAAGTTCAACAATCAAGATATTTCTTTGTCTGACTTCCAACCATTTCCATTAATTAGTCATAATCAAGTAAAACATGCATTTATAAAAGGCAACAATTCATGTATTGTTTTTGTCAATAACATAGTTGATTATACACGTACACTTCCTAATTCACATAAATCATTTATGGATTCTTATCAAGATTGCTTTATGGCTAATTTTCCTTCTAAACGGTCACCTTCTAGGGCATCTCTTGACCATCGTATAGACTTAATTCCTGGTAGTTCTCCTCCCCATAACGCACCTTATAGGCATGGACCTTTACATCAAAAAGAAATAGCTAATCAAGTTAAGGATCTACTCCACAACGAACTTATAAGGCCTAGTTCTTCTCCCTTTGGAGCACATGTTCTCTTAGTGGAGAAGAAGAACAAGACTTATAGGATGTGCATTGACTGTAGATCACTCAATAAGATCACATATAATAAGGAACTTTTAGTTGTTGTGCACGCTTTAAGAATTTGGAAACATTACCTTATGGGTTCTGAGTTCTAATCAAAACAAACCAATAGGCTATTAAGCATTTATTAAATAAACCATTGATTTTTCAAAGACACATTAAATGGGCTTCGTTCATACAAAATTTTCAACCTTTAATTCAATATCAACCTAGCAAAGCTAATGTCATAGTTGATGCCCTTAGTCACTTCCCATCCCCACAAACAAATATTGTTTCAATCAATAATATTTTGGCTATTCATATTCATTCATTTCATGACATGATTCCTACTTATGCATTTGATTTGTATTTTTTAGAAACATGGAATGCTTTCAATAATTCCACAACATTTAGTGAGGATCACTACACTTTTCATAATGGATTCCTATATTTCCAACACAAGTAATGCATCACACAAGGTTTTAAAGATTTTTTAATGAAAGAGATGCATGAACCATATATGGGTCATAGAGGCATACAAAGTACTATTTCTACATGTAAAGAATTTTTCTTTTGGCCGAATACAGAAAAGGATATTGCACAATTTTTTTCCCATTGCATTATGTGTCAACGTGCGAAACGACATCATGGTAAAGCATTTGGATTATTAATGCCAGTTCCCATACCTAATGGACCATGGGAACAAGCTTCTATGGATTTTATTACCGGTCTTCCTACAACTTCATCTCATAATGATATGCTTTGGACAATTGTTGATAGGTTTAGTAAACATGTGTATCATTCTTGTAAAAAGACTCTTTCTACAACTCAAGCTTTTATTTATTAAATGTATTTTTCCACATCATGGTTTTCCAAAATTTATTCTTTCAGATCGAGATGTTCATTTTTGTAATCACTTTTGGGTTGCATTATTTCAAAATTTAGGTTCCAAAATAGACTTTAGTTCTGCATTTCATCCTGAAAGTAATGGGAAAAGTAAGCTATGAATAGTGTTATTTTAGATTTATTACATTGTTATTCTTTAGATAAGTAATTGGGATGAGAAACTTCCTTTACTATACTTTGCATATAATAACATAACACATACCACTACTGGACGTGCACCATATGAAATTGTTTATGGTAAAAAGCTTCCCACTCCCATGTCTATCACTCAAACTGATATACCTATTGTTGATTCTTTTGCACAATATCATATTTCTACACCATGCGGTTCATGAGCACATTAAAAAGGCTCAAGTATGTTACGTGTAATGTTAATAAGGAATGAGTAGCTAAACACTTTAATGAAAATGACTTTGTATGGTTATGAATAATTAAAAGATTCTTGAATTATATTTCAGAACATGCTAAGTTTAAACTTGCACCATGTTATTATGGACTTTTCTGTATTATTCAAAAAATTAATGAAAATGCTTTTAGACTAGACATACCTTCTCATTGGAATATACATAATTCTTTTCATATTAGTTTATTGAAATCCTTTAAAGGAGCTTTACCACTCACTCCTATTTTAGATGATCCTCCTTTACTTGAAGAGGATATTAAAATTTTAGTTCTAGAGAAAATACTTGATTATGATGTTACTAGTACATGCACTGGTAAGAAATATCATAGATATTTAGTTAAATATAAAAATCACTCACTTGAAGAATCTGAATGGATTCATAAGACCTCACTAACTCCACATTATGACGACTTGATTTTTGCTTATCATTCACAATCACATTAAGTTCGAGTTCTCCATTTCCATACATGTGTTTTTACATGGACATGCTTATGATTGTCCAGTGATGGGACATGTGACTAGCCATCCATGTCTGTTTTATTCTTATCAACTGAGGTCAATTTCTCATCAACTAGGAGGCATGTTATACTTTATGGAATAATGGAATGTTAAATGGATTTTAATGCTTGAGGTTTAATGATTTGTGTTTTGATTTAGTAGGTGAAGAATCATGGGGGCATGAACGCGCGTGGACTTATTCAGATATGTTTGAAGATAGTTAAAATATAGTACTTTAGATATTTTTTGTAAAAATAATGGATCCCCCATGAACGCGCGTGGACTTATTCAGATATGTTTGAAGATAGTTAAAATATAGTACTTTAGATATTTTTTGTAAAAATAATGGATCGCTTTAGAAAGCAATGTTTTTTGTAAAAATAGTAGATCGCTTAGAAAGCAACGACTTTGTAAATAAAGTAGATTTTTGTAAATGCATGCTTTTTGAAGTGCCACCCTCGTGTATCTTCTATTCAAGACGTAATGAAAAATACCTATAAATACACATGCTCTGGTAGGCTCATCCATCAAAGTATGTGGGGGAGGAGGGGGGGGGGGGGGGGGGGGGGGGGGGGATTGTACTCAATCTTGTGTCAAGTCTCTTGCCTCTATCTGTTTTGTTTATGCTTTTGTGAGATATTGTTTCTATACTATCTCTGCATATGTGTGTCTGCAAGATCTGGTCAACAAGCATGGCCTTCCAATACTTTGAAATGTATGTATTCAGATTCTTACGACCCTAATAGTTGTTTCTCAATTCATCTAAAATCCAAAAATATTCATTGCCATGTAGGAAATAGCTTTTCATACACTAGGTGAGTTGTTCCCAATTGAGTGTGGAGTCTCATTGTTCCAAAAAAAAAAAAGCCATGAATGTGTGTCACCTTTTAGAAAATGGGTTAGTGCCTCAGTAAAACTGTTTTTACTCATGTTGGTTGCACTGAAATAACTCTCCCATAGGTGGATCCACTTATCTAATACCAATGTGTCTCTTTGTCTTGCAAAAGAAATTTGGTTTGATAGGCTCCAACTGACTCACCATTTGCACTAAGGGAGCTAGTGCCGGTGTTGCGGACACATTGTGGGTAGCTGCCTCAAAACTCATAAGCTTTACTTGCAAAAGTTTTTCCATCAATGACTCATGGTATGCAACTCATTTATCCATCATAGAATCCTCAAAGCTTTTGCGCAAGTTGAGATGCTTGCCTCCTATGGATTGCTTCTCCATGAAAGAGGACTGTTTTTCTTTTTAGGAGCCATCCTACCTACACCAAAGAATTTTGAGGATCCAATCCACACTCTTCCGATGACAAACCACCATCTAGCGTAAGAGGAAACCCTCTAGTTCGGTCTACAACCAAAATAGCCACCCACACACACCTCGGTCGAGGGACGTGAATTCTGGATCTAATACCAAGTGGTGTGTGGGAGGATTTTGGAAAACAGAAGACTTGTCCCTCCAAGTGGGTTCAAGCCCGTAGAGAAGTGCCGACGAAGAGGTTCACTTGAGAACATGCTGCTTAACCATCCACGAGTTCCTCATACGAAAGCCTGCCAAACAGAATTAACTTTTCCAATGGGTAAGGGATCTTCGAGTGTGAGACAATTTTTTTTAGAAAGAAAGGTTTATTAATAAAACGGGTCATAGCCGATTAGAAGGAGACTCAACCACTAAGAGCCCAAGACAAGAGGGACTTGCCCTGATGGGAGTGAGGGATGGCACCCACTAGGAGTGAGGGATGGCACAAAGCAAAAGGCTAGCTGACATCGAGAGATGCTAGGCAGCATTCGTGTTTGGTATGCAGTGATGGAATGGAGAGGGTCAGAGTTGCTTGGAAGGTAGTATGGTATTCTTGATCGCTAGGGTCGCTAGCTTGGATGATTAACGAGTTCCCTCTCATAGTTTCCCACAATCTGATTCCTAAAGGCAAACACCCTAGAGCACCAAGGTGCCTCGATAGAAATATGAGCTTCCATGCCCCTAGAGGAACCCAGAGATCTCCGAGAGATGCTCCAACATACCCCCCAGGAGGCCCCAAAAAACCTCGGGAGTATTTGCATGATGGTTCATGAGCGAGTCATCCCACCGTTTTCCTCACAACTCTCAACAGACCTCTCATACCTCTCCTTCATCAATCCTGCACCTCTCCTTCTTTTCTCTCTTTCTCTCAGACACACTCCAATTCTCTTCTCTTGATTCTATTTAATTTTTCTAAATCTCAATCGTCTATCCTATCTCTTCTCTTCTCTTCTCTCTCTCTCTCTCTCTCTCTCTCTCTCTCTCTCTCTCTCTCTCTCTCTCTCTCTCTCTCTCTCTCTCTCTCTCTCTTACACTTACAAATATCCATACATGCACACACAAAACTACACACATATGCATACTCGTGCATATATAAAAAAAAAACAATTGCACATACATACATACACATGAACGCAGACACACGCACTTTTTACTTTCTTTTTCAAGACGATTGATTAAGTACTATCACTTCCAATTCATTAAATAACGAAAGTGAGTTTTGTATATTACACTTCTCTCTTCAGCTTCTTGAATGCACTCATGTCCCCTATTTTGTCTAGAGCTATCTCTGGTACTTTCTGCTTAGAGCTTGCTTTTGGCATATTATAATCAAGTTCTGGAACTTGATTCGCCACATGATTCCATAGTTATGGTTTTACTATGAGCAACTCTTCCAAGGTGAGATGACATTGAACCTTAGTGTTCTTCATGACTTCAATGTTCCTTGGAACCACTGAGTCTTCATTTCTTACCAATATTGTGGGAGCTCTAATCTACAGAGATTCAAATTCCCATGGGCCTACCTTCTCCTTGGCCCATTTCTCTTCTTGTATTTCCCGCAAGAACTCTTGAGAGTACTCTTGAATTGAAAGAGGTGTTCCATCATTTGTGGAATCAGGAACATAACCTTTCATCGGTGGTAAGCTTTCTCTTTCAACCATTGGTTGAGCCTGTGGAGGTAAAGAAACCTACGACTTGTTTACCAATTGATCTAATCTTTCTAATAAGCCCTGGAAATGCAAACCGAGTTTGATAGAATTTTTCTGATTGAACATTTGACTGGTCTCAAGCATCACTTGAGCTAGTTGTACCATTTTCATGCACATTTTTGTCTGTTTAATCTCTAAATTTGCTCCAACGTAACTATTGTCTAGGTTTGCAACTGTTGGCCCTTCTTGAATTCGAGCCTGGTAGGCCTTGAACATCATATCCAAGTCTTCTGGGATTGGATCTGCAAGAACAGACCCTGGCTGCAGTTTATTTAAAGTGATTGGTGGGGTGAGATGAAATGGAGTGGATGGAGTTTCGGCATGCGAGGAGGTTTGAGATGCAATGTCTTCTATTTTTGTTTTTATGTCTTTCAAGCTTTCTTCTAGTTTAGATAGCTTTTTGTTCCGCTTACGATTGGCCTTTTCCCTGGTATCCTTCCATTTTCTTGTTTTTCTCTTACTAGGCTCTTCCAATTCACTTGACTATGATTGTTCAGCTGGTTTATCCTGTGTTAAGACTTGTGCTCTAGTGACTGCCTATACAGGAGCCACATTACCACTACTTGAACTTGAATCCACCACTAAGCCTACCACATTAATGGGTGTGACATTGGGTGCACTAGATGGGTTCCTCGGACATTCTCTCAGAAGATGTTGTTTTTCGCACTCAGGACAAAAACCTTGTATTGTGATGTTCTATCCTTGTCCCAGAGTCCGTGAATGGGGACATTCACAAATGAAATGGTCACCCTGACATCTTAAACATGGTCCTCTAGGGGCTTGTGGTCTTACTTGTCTCGATTAGGACCTGGGATTAGGATTCGTGTACATGACATTGAAGTATTCTGGCTCCCAATCTTGTTCCATAAGTGGTGGCTCGTATTGATAGGAATAAGCCTCACTATGCTCTGGTGACTCTGTGTAATAAGCTTGTGGACTATCTTCATGGGAGTACTCTGAACTATGAGCATGAGAGTTATTTTCTAAGACCAATGGGGATAGTGTCACCAATGCTCTATTAAGGTTCTCCTCTCCCACTGCATACTTAGCTGGAATCACATAGGAGCTGTGGTTGGCTTCCTAGGACTGGTTGTGGCTTGTATAGTGCTTGATAGTGATTTTGTGGCCTATAATATGGTTGTTGGTATTGATTCTGATAGCTACCCTACTGGTAAGGTTGCTGATAATTTTGTCTGATAGCCTGCCTATTATATGGACAATCTTGAGCTGTATGGTTTGTGTATTTTCTCGAAATGGTGCAATATGGAGCATTAGGGTTTCCCTAGGGTTGAGCCATCATTGGGCAAACATTATCCATGTGGTCTCCTCCACAGTTGTAACATTGCTTCAATGAGGTGACCCTTGATGACTTCCTATTTTGAACTCCTAGCTTCTTGGCAACCTGCTCAACTATCTCATCTATCACAGTGGAGTTTCTGGAGGTATGACTAGTAGAACTCTCAGAATCCTTATAGAGTTTGGACAATTTTAACTCCTCACCCAAATTGTCTTTTATGTCAATACACATCTACACACACTCTTCTATGGACCTAGGCTCCTTCAAGTACACATATGATCTTAACTTGGTGCTTACTAAGCCATATAAAAACAAAGCCACTTGTTTGGTTGGGGTGGGTAACTCTGGAACAGGGAATCTTTCTAAGTATTGTTGAAACCGTCTTCCTGTTAGTCGCACTATTTCTTGGGGTGTCTGCTTGAAGTTGTGGATCAAGGATGATGTGTTATGCCTAATGCCACTCTTGGAGAATTCTATAATAAAGTCTTCTAGTAGTTGACCTATCTATTGATAGTTGCAACTATTCAGGGGTTGAAACTAAGCTAAGGTGGTACCCTTGAGAGTCAAATCGAATGCCTCAAACTATGTGAACAAGTCCTTAACATGTTCAGCTCTTAACACTTGTTTGAACTCGGCCACATGATCATAAGGATCTCCTGACCCATCTAAATAGTTCTTCATTGCCTTGACCACTTGAGAGGGTCTAAGGGTTCTTGGGTGCTCTTGGGGTCTAGATAACGGAAACACATGGTCATCTCTTTGATGCCTATGTGCTCGTTGTCTCTCTCTTTCATGTCTTTCACCCTCATTTCCTGATCTGTCAACTACCCATTGTGTGTGGAAAGCTTACCTTAGCTCTCTCTGCTTCGTTCTTGTTGGGTTTCATGAGCCTGGGATAATCCTACTCCTTGGAGGCCATGGGAAATATTATATTGTGGCTGGATCCCCCTTGGTTTTCTGGTCTCACATGAGGGTCAACTTTAAAATACTATATCTAAAACTACACATATTAGTTTTACCATAACTAGTTAATGTTTTTGTAGTACTTAAAACGAGCTTTCCAATGAACCCAAAATCAGAACAAACGGATTTTGTATGAGAAAGTTATGCCGCCTCAAGGTTCTAGGGGTCAAAATAGGCAATCAAGACCTCTGTGGGATTACTTCATAACAGACGATACATGATACTGGGTCGAACGATATGATACTTGTGGCTGGTGATACTTGGAATTCTACGATACGATACCAGATTTTCATGATATGATACTTGAGTTTTTGGGATACATGATACTTGCATTCAAACAATACGATACTTGACAGTCGTGATATGATACTTATCTTTGGGTGATACCACCTCAAGCGATATGATACTGCTATCAAGATGATACAATACTGGAAATGGTCACGATACGTTATCTCTTGGTTCACGATATGATATTGACCTGTCTAACGATATGATACTACTAATAAGACAATATGATACAAAGAGATCTAAGGATACAATACCAAGAGATCCAAGGCAACGATACGATACCAAGTTCTATGCGATATGATACCTTCCAAATGATATGATACCACTTGTGCTCACGATATGATACCACTAGACAAATGATACATGATACCTCACGTTTTGCGATATGATACGGCATGTGGATCATGATACGATACCACAAGGTGTGCGATATGATACCACTCAACCCGTGCTCTACGATACCTCAACTTGACGATACACGATACCTCGGTGGTATCATGATACCTCAAGGAGACGATACACAATACTCGACAAGTATCGCATACACAGGAGTTCTGGTTACCGTCACATGCTCGTCCTCCAAGCTCTCTCCCCAGATTTGGTGTCATTCTAGCACAATGGCAAGTACCAACATGAGGAGATTCACCTCATAAATGTCAATCGGTGGAGATGTGAGGACTAGTATGAAGACCATGAGCAAGTGAATGCACAAGTGCGTGAGTGAAAGCACACAAGCATGCACACACATACAGACACACACACGCACACAAGGTAAAAGCAAAGAGTGGAACAATGGAAGGACTTCGATTACAAAACATTTCTCTTGCAAAAGCTCAAATCTACAACAAGCTAACCTCAAAAATGAGCCCTCTAGCTCTTTTTATAGTTTTTTGAGTGGTTTTGGCCCTATCTAGACCTAGTGTCCAGCCTAGTTAAAAATTAGGTTCCAGGGCTTATTTGAGGGCTCAAACGGAGTCTAAAAATTATGAAAATTGGTAGGATGATACTTCTAATACTCCTCAAGCTTGAGGACTCCTCAAGCTTGAGGACTCCTCGGCTTGAACAAAATGGAGTTGCAAAAATGTAAAATGGTATTTACAATGGATTTTAGTGATGAAAATCACTACTTTCATAGGGATTTCTTTGGAAAATTTGACATGTGCTTCGTGGAGCTCCCTATATGCTCCTTCTTCTTGTGTTTCCACTTCTCTGATGCATTCTCACACCTTCTACTTGACCTTGAGTGTCAACAAGCTTCAATGGAAGATTATGGAAAATTAGGTGAATTTGCAGGTCGACATCTTCTTGATAGCACATCGGTATTTCTATCATAGCTCAAGCTAGGAAACTTGGATTGGCACATTTTAAGTTCTCTATAAGCTTATAAAGAGAGCTATAACATTTTAGAAGAGTTTAGATTTTAATTTAGAGTTTAACTATGGTGGAAATTTTAAAAATGGAGAGTGATGTAAAAGTCGAGTATGTAATCACTTTGATAATATGTGAATGTTTTGAAAACAACTTGAGCTACACAGCTCAAAATGAAGTGACTCAAATCACTATGCATAGCTCAAGGAAGCATGTACAATTTTATAGGAGAACAAAAATCCAGATTTAGATATTTAAGTTACTAAAAAATGGAAAACACAAAAAGATAGTGCTACAAATCAAGATGATAATGCGACCAAATGCATCTTTGTTTGTATCTTGAGATAGGGATTTTTTATTGAAGTTTTTTAATGTCCTTGTATAGAAAAGAGAAATTTCTTCAGATTTGATAAAGAGTAGAAAAAGAGTAGAATTTGAGATTCAGATTTTATCAATACTAAAATACCAAAATACAAAGCAATAGATTTATTTCTTTAAGAGGTTCATTTTGACTTGGAACTCTTTTGAGTGAGATTTCTTCTATATGAGCTCTTTTTTTAGAGCTTGAGGGCATTGATTATGTGTGATCTATGATGGATGCTCCTCCATATGAGAGTACAGTAGGTAATGTCAAGTTTTGACATGTATGATGGCATTATAGTAATTATTTTAATTTATGACATTTCATCTTTGATTTGAGATCATGGTTTTGTCAATGCATGTACAGTGGCATTGTGGTCATCTTCTATTGTATGCCACTTGGATATAGTTTTTTTTTCGATTGCACATAATTATGTGGGAGACTGATTTGATATTTGGTTAGTACTTGCATGTTCTTGTTTCTTTGAAGGTAACTGATCCAAATTGAAGCCTCAGTTACACATCTGTTTGTCACTTAGATTGGCTATTCTATAAACCCATAATCACTAATTGGATTTTTCTATTCCCTAATATGCTTTTTGCCATTTATATATGGTGATTCCCACATGGTTATTTGGTTCCCATGTCCATTTTTTAGGGGAGACGCTACTCGAATTTCATCAGCTCTTATGCTAGACAAATGGTCTATTAGACCTTTGATGCTTGTGTGATATCCTTTGGATTTTCCTTTATCTCTAGATTGTTTGAACATGATCACAAGTGACTTATGACACGGATTTGTTCTTGAGTGGGATCTGTATTGCCATTGTATTTGAATGTCTTGGCATTAGATTTTTGCACAGGTATTTTCCATTGTCTATGCTTGGATAAGTGAAAAAAGATGACATGTTATTCATTCCTTTCTTTCCATTGGTTTTTCTTAACTTGATTTCTTAGTTTATAGGGGATAATCTACAAGATTTTTCCTAGGATCTTTCACATCTATTTTATGTGCATGCTAGGTGCATGATTATGTGACAGGTTATCCACATGGTTTCTTCTCCTTCAAGGTATTTATGGCATGATTCATGCATATGCATATGCAAGTGTGATCCTATTAATGATAGAGTATTGGTTTATAGTTGACTTCTAGTATCTTGTTACATTGTTAGTCTCTTGGATCGCTAGCATGGTGTCTTCTCCATTTGATGGAAGTGACTTTCCAAGGTGGAAAACTCAAATGTGGGATCCATTGGTTGATGTATGGTTACATATGTATGTGAATAGAGATGCACAAAGGCCTTGTGACATGTCTAACCATGTATGGATGGATATGGATGCATTGGCCAGCTCCACTATCCAAGTGCATCTCGTGGATTCTATATATGAGTCTATGATGTATGAGGATATGACTAGTGCATTATAGCAAAGGCTACATGAGATGTTTGAGAGTCATACAAATCATTTGATATATAGATCACGTTGATGGCTTTAACGTTGCTGCCGCATTGTGATCAAGAGGACCATACTCGACTATGTTGGTTCAAGCGGATGTGACGCCAACATCAAAGACATGCATGTGATGTACATCACGTAGTAGCTTCAAGAGAGGCTTTGGCATTTGATTATGCCAATTATGGTGATGTCACTTTCTCATATGGTTCATCTCAAGATTCCTCTTCATCATTGGATGACACACATGTGGCTTGGTTGCTTGATGCATTGGCCACTTTTCATGTTGTTGGTGATTAACTTTCGCTCTGATACCACCTGTTGAAGTTTGGTACGTCACGGCAAAAGCCCAAACATTATCAGGCCTGCGGAAATTGTTGCGCCACCAAAATTGGTTGCCAAGCTAGAGTGATATTAGAACACCTCTATAATCAGCAGTAGCTCAGCATGGTACCTTGATCAATACCCATGCTTTTGAACAAGGTCTGCATCCATATCGCTTCTTTTGCTGCTTCTACTAGTCCTTTATATTCTGCTTCCGTTGACGATACAGCCACTGTGTGTTGTTTCTTCGAACACCAGCTTACTAGCTTATCTCCTAGGTATATCATATACCCATGTGTTGATCTTCTGTCATCTTGACTTCCTGCCCAGTCTGAGTCACTGAATGCTCTCAGCTGTAAATTTGACGTAAAAGGATAATATAATCCTTCCTTTATAGTTCTTTTGATATATCTAAGAACTCTTTGTCCTGCAACCCAATGTTGATCTTTCAGACAATGCATGAACTTTGAGAGAACTCCTACTGCATAGCTAAGATCCGGTCGTGTTAGTGTAGCGTAGATTAAGCTTCCCACTAACGACTGATATTTCCTCATATCTTTAAACTCTGCACCACTATATTTGCTGAGTTTATGATTTGCTTCAAGCGGTGTTGAAGCTTCTCTGCAATTCTCCATATTAAACTTCTTTAGTAAGTTTAGGAGATACCTTTCTTGCATAACATATACACCATGATCTGTGTATGTGATTTCCATTCCTAGAAAGTATGACAACTTTCCTAGATCACTGATCTGAAACTCCTTTTCGAGTAATCTCTTTACTTCTTTAATTCCTTCATCTGACGTCCCTATGATTATAATGTCATCTACATAAATGCAAATGTAGATCATACCTTCTTCTGTTCTTTTGATGAGTAGACTTGCATCTGCTTTCGAACTTTGGTATCCAAGTTCATTGAGATATTTCACAAGCCTGTAATTCCAAGCTCTTGGAGCTTGCTTCAGTCCATAAAGTGCTTTTCTTAATCTGCAAACAAAATTTGGGTATCTGGAACTTACAAACCCTTCCGGTTGTTCCATGTAGACTTCATCTGATATGTATCCATTCATAAATGTGTTCTTTATATCTAGCTGACTTAGCTTCCATCCTTTTGATGTTGTTATAGCAATCACTGTCCTTATTGTTGACATCTTTGCCACCGGACTAAACGTCTCGTCATAACCTATGCCATGCGTCTGAGCATAGCCCTTGATAACCAGTCTAGCTTTGTATCTGGCTATCCTTCCATCTGCAAGCTTCTTAACTTTGAAAACCCATTTATTTCCGATTACTTTCTTACCGTTTGGTTTCGGAACAAGTTCCCATGTCTTGTTCTCTTCCAGTGCGTTGAACCCTTCTTCCATTGCTTCTTCCCATTGCTTCTTGCCTTTAGCTTCGTCATAGTTCTGAGGTTCTTCATCATCATTGACCATATATGCATAATTTTTCTGAGTTATGTACGAAGTATCATACGAATACCTTTCTGGTTGTCTTCTAGTCCTGTTCGACTTTCTTGGTTCAAACTCTTCATGTGTATCTGAATACACATCTTCATCAAATCCCTATTCATCTTCATTTCTCATACCTGATCCGATCCCGGACGTACTTGCCTGCATATGATCTTCATCTCTATTCACCTGCACAATTGATTTCCCTTTCTCTTTTCTTCTTACTTCTTCTTCAAATTCTTCCGTTGTATGATTCTGATCTGTATACGAGCTTTTCTGTTCATCAAATGTAACATCTCTGGAAACAGTAAACTGTTTTGTTAGAGGACTCCATAACCTGTAGCCCATCTGCTTTTCATCGTATCTGACGAACACATATTTCTCTACTTTTGGTTCGATCTTATGTCTGAGTTGTGATGGTATATAAGCATAAGCTACTGATCCAAACACTTTGCAATGATCAAGTGTTGGCTTCTTTCCCCACCAGGCTTCATATGGGGTCATTCCATCTAATGTCGTACATGGTAATCTGTTTACCAAGTATGTAGCTGTATTTACAGCTTCAGCCCAAAGATAGTTTGGACAATCCTTTTCTTTTAGCATAGCTCGTGCAAACTCAACTAGAGTTCAGTTCCTTCTTTCTGCTACACCATTTTGTTGTGGTGTATACCTGCAGGTTATTTCTCTCTTAATGCCTGCATTCCAAAGGTAGTCATTGAACTCTCGGGAGAAGTATTCTCCCCCTCCATCAGACCTCAGTCTCTTAAGCTTTTGACCTGTGATTCTTTCAGCATATGCATGAAAATGTTTGAAGCTTTCAAATACCTCTGATCTTTCCTTCAAAAAATATAATGTTATCCATCTTGTAGCATCATCAATGAAAAGAACATAATACCTCGATCCGCTGATTGATCCTTCTTTTGTGGGACCCCATACATCTGTATGAATGAGTTCAAGTACTCCGAAGCATGTTTGAATCCTTTCTTCTGGAAAGGTAACCTGTGGGCTTTTCCCATCTGACATGCTTCGCACTTGTGAATCATATGTTGATTCTGTACATTCGGTAATCCCAGTATTGACTGATTTGCTATCATAGCTTTTATTCCTCTTTCATTGAAATGACCTAATCTCTTATGCCAGAGATCAAGTTCTGTAATCACCTTTTCACCATGTGTGAGCAACGCTTGGCCGATGTTCCCTTGTACTCTTAAATTAAAGAGTCTACCTTCTTTCTTTCCAGAGATGATCTGATTATATCCGTTCTCGGGATCTTCTACAAATACTCCTTCATTTGTAAATCTGACCTGAAAACCTTTCTCTACTATCTGTCCTACGCTATCAAATTTTTCGGTATTGTTGGAACATACAAAACATTTGTTAGCAAATCTGCTCCACTCTTACACTTCACTTTTCCAATTGAATGTACACTATGCCTCGTATTGTCACCTGTTTGAACAGTATGACTGGAACTACCTTTTTCCAATTCTGACATCAGTTCTATATTTCCTGACAAGTGATTAGAACATCCAGAATCAATGTAAAATACCTTTAGGTCTTCGTTATCTGATGTGCTGATTGAGTTCATCATCAATGATGTATGACTTTCATTCTGTGTGTCATTTGCGTAGTTGTTGTAGGTGATGTTGTAGGATTGATTCTGTCCCCAACTTCTTGCTCCACCTCTACCATAGCCTCCTCTTTGATTCTGTCTTCCTCTTTGAAAGTTATTTTGATATCTTCCACTTCTACCTCTGCTATTACTGTTCTGATTTTGATTTGATCCTTGTTGATTGTGCCAGCAATCATGAGCCAAATGATTACTTAGTCCACAGATCCAGCAAGCCTTCTTGTTGTTACTCTGGCTACCTCTTCCTCTTCCAAAACCTCTTGCTCTTCCTCTGTCGGTGCCTTTACCTCTTGCATAATAAGCTTGAGAACTCGACTCTTCTTCATCTTTTGACTTACCTTTGTCTGCTTTCTTCTTGTTCTTCATGTACATTGCAGAACTTTGTCCCTTTATCTGCATCTCCTTTCAGGTCTTGCTCATATGTGAGCATCAAACCAAGCAACTGATTTAAATCTGGTACAAAATGATTTAAAGAAAGTTCAGTTGAGAGTACGAAAGGTTTCCACCTTTCATCTCCTCTCAAACCTGTTAGCAGTTGCGCTATCAATCTGTGATCTTCGACATCTTCATTTATGGATCCAAGACTATCTGCTAGATCCTTCATCTTAGTAACATAGTCACTAATGCTTTGACTCGACTTCTTTTTGAACGTTGTGAATTCGGACCATAAGCTAGCCTTCCTAGCTTTCGTAGTATTTTGGAAATGATCTTCCAACGCACTCCATATGTCCTCCGCTTTCTCCAAACCTCTAATGTGCAGTCGTAGATGATCTATAATGGTATTATAAATGTAAGCTCTTGCCGTTGCATCTTTCTTCTGCCACAGCTTCAAGGCTTCTAATTCTTCTTTTTCAGGTTGACTATCATCTTCGAAAGTCGGCTTCTTTTCTTCTCCGGTCACATACATCATTAAGTCCTTACTCATAAGTAAGGCTTCCATGCGCATTACCCATGCGGGATAATTATCTCTATCCAATTTATCAATTTGGACATGATCTGCCATGACCTTCTTGTTTCTGTTACTTCTAGTGAACTTTGAGAATCTTTCTGCTCTTTAGAATCTTTCTCGTTTTGGTTCCACTTGTTGTGGTTAACCGGCTATGAAAACCAATGATGGTGAATACTCTGGGCTCTGATCCCACTTCTTGGATCTCACGGCTCTGATACCACTTGTTGGTGATTAACTTTCGCTCTGATACCACCTGTTGAAGTTTGGTACGCCACAGCAAAAGCCCGAACATTATCAGGCCTGCGGAAATTGCCGTGCCACCGAAATTGGTTGCCAAGCTAGAGTGATATTAGAACACCTCTATAATCAGCAGTAGCTCAGCATGGTTACTATCACTCAATATAAAAAAACTGCGCTTTGAATTTACTGGAAAATTCCACTAGAACTTCACCGGACTGTCACCAGAATTATACCGGAATCTTATTGGAATCAACTCCTATTCTGTTTGTAATTACTTCAAGTGAGTATACAAGAAGTAAGGAAGTGATGCGTGAACTTCCTTCACTGAGTGAACACTTTCTGAAGTTTAAGGAAAAACTTCTCCGGTTCAAAATGTCTCTTTCCGGTTAGACTTTGTACTGTGTGTACATATCCATTTCATCGAAATCCTTGACGAACTGATAGTAGAGATGTCTAGCTATAAGATAAGCTATCCCTCATACAAAACCTTAATTTACTCTGCGAAATATACTTCGTTGTTCTACCGGAAAACACGTTTTCTGAGAAAATTGTAATTGACCGAAAACATTCGTTGACTGAGAGAGTACCGAGGGACACTACTAACAAACTGTAATTGTTAACGGTTAACGAACTTTCTATCGTAACACGAAAATACACAGAGTTCTTCACATATGAACGATGCGCGCAAACTTCCACATGAACATGTGTTTTCTATTAGAGAAGATGTGTACAAATTAGCTTGGCCTCTTCTTGCTCAAGCTATGGAAACTCTCCTACACTGAGTAGTTTTTGTTTACCATCTCTCTCAGATGAATACTTGACATTTCAGGTTTCTGTTATTCATTTGTACATACTCGATCTATGGCGTCTTCTGAGAACTTCTCACTCTCTCTCTTCACTCTCTGTACATACACAATCTCTGGCGTCTTCTCACTTCCTCATTCTCTATTCTCTCCTATATTTTTGAACTCTGTATGAGCTCTATTTATACTGCACGCTCTTCTCACGCATGTTCTAGCTCGCACTTCCCTCTCTTTTATTCTTATGCACGTTCTCTCTTTATATACAGTTTGATTCGGTGTAACGAATTCTGATTCTGCAAGATTCTGCGCTGTACATAACGGTCGTGAATTTGTCCCTTCATTAAGGCTTTTGATTTTGTGAATATTTGATTCTGCTTCTCTTTATCTTTCTTTTTCTGTACGTCAAATTCGTGAGTGATTCTTCAACACATGTTACTCCACTTCACATGTCATTTTATCGATTCTTGAGTGAGAATTGTAGAAATGTGGACATGTCTGATGGTATGCCATATGACATTGAGGGTGTAGGAGATGTATTCCTTATGTTACCTAGTGGAGGATCATTTATACTCAAACATATATGTTATATGCCTTCATTCCCTATCATCTTTATATCAATTAGTCAATTGCAAGATAGCGATTGTCGTATATCACTTCATGAGTATCATTTTTTGTTGCGATTGAGAAAACTTATGCTAGTCAAAGGTGTAGGATTGGAAAAAGTATCCACTGAAAGTACTCCATGTGAAAGACAATCTCATCTCAATGAAAGCCTTATGTGTGGTGTGAGACTCACCATGTTTCATTTTTTTTCTACCTATAGATAGGTATGTTGACATTCTTTATGTACATACATGGTAGATTCAAATGCTCACTTAGATAGACATGATGCTCATGTACATAATGTTTTGGATCTCCATGATGCTTATGTAGATCTTGATTTGGTTGATCATGTGGAGCATACTTTGGATGATCAATTGAATGCTTATAGCATGATTTGGATGATTCATCAGAGCATTAAGATGACACTCGATTAGAACTCAGTCATTACATGGACCTTGGTGTTGAGATTGTGAGGTTAGATCATGTGGAGCATGATGATACACTTGGTGTGGTAAAGCCTCTTATGATACACATTGTGCATGGCCGATCTAGTTAGGCTAGCCAAGATAGCATATGTTTCATTAGCATACAAGAGTTTGATGTACTAGTCGTTTTGCTCGATACAAAGACATTGAATTTGCTATTGTAGCATTTGCACTTGAAGTTGTGAGTCACTCAATGATTGACACGAAACTAGAGCAAGTGGAAGCTTTGTAAGAACTTCATCAGTTCTTGCATCAACCAGATGCAAGCTCGACTACAATAGATATGAGTTTAGAGAAGTTTGAGGTGCATGGATACACCTTGTTTGAGGTAGTTGTTGAAGATTGATTGGTACGGATTGAGGTATGGACTCTCCTATATATTATTGTACAGTCCTACATCATTCTTTGTATATGTTCCCATTTATTGTCACATTTACCCTTAAATGGGAGATTGTTTAGGATGTAAACATCATATAACCCTACCCCTATGTTCATATACATATATCTTTTATAGAGCAATGTCTCAAAAGATCATTTTATGGGTTTCAAAGACCCCGTCAAAGTGTGTGTTTCTTTTATTCTCTCCCTCTCTCTCTCTCCCCCTCTCTATCTATCTATCTATCTATCTCTCTCCTCCTGGCTCCTCTTGTTCAACCCACCAAAGGCCTTCAAAGAGATTCTCTATGAGGAAAAGGATGCAAATATCATTTAAATATCGTAGAATGGGACTTCTCTTATACTTCATTCCTTCTCAAAAAAATCTAGGAAGACTACAAAAAAATAAATGCATGAACTTGTACCATATTACAAATTACATAAAAATTGGAATGATCAAATTGGTATTACAATCAAGGGACAAGCTTATAGATACAAATTGATTGTTAGATCTTGTTGGTGATGACTTATATATATGTTGGTGAACTCTTATCCCTTCTCCTTTATTGATTAGTAATCCACTTGAAATTCCTCTGGTTGAGATTCACGTGAAATTGAAGCTTGATCTCTTTCTGAAAACTCCCTCTCAAGTCCTGTCGTTCATACCTAGTTGTGATTCAATATTCTTAGTTTGACTCCATCACGTGCCTTCGTAAATATATTTGTAAATTGATCCATTTAGCACACTTCCACGCCCTTTGATAACACCTTTTCCAAAATGAAAGGGTAATGGAATTCTATATGCTTATTTGTCGCACCAAATATAAGGTTTGAGAAAAGATAAATTCTACTTATACTATCACAAAAAATGGATTTGTCTTTGCTACAAGCTTCAAGACTAAAAGAGAATTTCTGGACCGTATTATCTCACAAGTAATTTTTGGACCCGTGTATTCTTCCTCTACTGATGAAAGTGTTTAAGCAAAACTCTAGCATGTCTAGAATCTATTTGCTTTGAGCTATCCATATGCCTCCTTTGATGTAGATAACCTCAATTCAAGAAATGAACCTTAACTTCCCTACAATTAAGATCTTGAAGTGAAGCCCTATCTTCTTCTTGATGTCTTCTATATTCCTTCTAAATATTGATATATTTAGGTAGTGATGTGTGTGAATACACTAGGACTTCACGGGCACTTTTTTCCCTCTTTAGGAGGTTTTTTCCCTCGGGTTGTATATACGCCTACTACCTTCATGGGTTACTTATCTTTGTACATTCTTGTGTTAATACATTCAATATTGTGTGTTTTGCTCCAAGCTTCTCCTTATTCCTTGTGTTGTTCACGTGCTTCGCAGACGTCTAACTCCAACAATTGGTATCAGAGCTCGTCGTCGCTTCATCTAGGGCATCGTCGACACCCCTCCGGTCACAATCTCAGAATCGCACAAAATTTGGTGAGCATACTCAATAAGATTAGGAGATCAAAACAGCTTTGCTATGTGGTGCCGAAATCCTGATCTTAGCTCATTGCGGCCTCCGAATGCACTATCACAGTTCTTGTGTAGGCTATTTCGTCTTTTTGTGCCAAAGATATATCCAAGTTTTGTATGCCAATATAAGCATCTCAAAGTCTACTACAGGTTTAGCAGAACTCGTCAGGGTAATTTTGTTCAAATTTTTCATATATATTCATTTTTTCGCATCAGGGTATTTTAGTCAATGGCCATGGCTGTAAGCAGTGATGTATTTTGTATTTTGGCTGTTGAGGATAAGTTGGATGGTACGAATTACCCATTGTGGGCTTATAGGATGTGTCATGTATTGTTCTCAAAAGGATCATGGAATATTGTGTAGGGTGTTGAAAAATGTCCTATTACACCTGCAAATATAGGTATTGAAGCTGATGCAGATGGTGTTGAAGATGATGATATTCTTCATGTTCCTATTCGTGCTGCAATTTTTGTGGCACCTACTGCAAAGCAAATTTGTTGGGATAGTAGAGATCCTTAGGCACCTGCATTGATAGCCTTGTCTGTTATACGTGCCATTATTCCTCACATTCGCTCTTACAAAAGAGCTAAGGATGCTTGGGATACACTTACCACATTGTACCAGGCTAGGAATGAGGCTTGTGTTGCTTACCTCCAAAAACAGTTGGAGAGTGAGCATATGGATGAAGGTGATTCTATGGACAATTTTCTGACAAAGATCAAAGACTTGAAGGAACACTTGATTTCTATTGATGAAGTTATACCAGATAGCCCACTTGTGCAGACCATTCGGAATGGTCTTCCTGATTCATATCAGAGTTTTGCTTCTACTCTTCGTTTGATGAAGGGAAATCCAAATGCCTTGACATTTGAAGAGTTAGTCTCTCTTCTATTGCAGGAAGATCAGTCTAGGCAGAGAAGATCCATTATATGTGTTGCAAATAAAGCTTTCTTGGCTAATCAGAAGGGCAAAGGTAAATGGAGCTTTAATTGATCCTCCAAACTCCAAGTGAATGTAAGTGCCTTTTTTAGATTTGCAGGTTTACAAGGAGTAAAACCAAACTTTTACAAGTGGGTATTCATATGTGACTTCATGTGTGTACATAGAAGTGAATAGCTAATTGTCCAAGTATGTGGGCTTGTATCTATTTGCATCAACAACTCCCCCTCAAGCCTAACATGCTTGGGCTTCAACTTTCCTTAATCTCATTCAATCCAATCATCATCTTGAAAGTATTCAATTTAGCTCCATCCAAAGATTTAGTCAACATATCTGCACATTATAGGTTTGTAGACACATAGGACAATTGTATGTGCTTGCTAAGTAGGTTCTCTCTCACATAGTGGTAATGCACATCAATGTGCTTAGTCCTTGCATGATACAAAGGATTAGCAACCAAATGTAGTGAGCTAGTATTATCTCTAAAGATCATCGGTGTGTATGTGTGTAACCCTAAGTCAGAGTAGAGTAGCTTTAGCCACATTTCCTCTTGGGTTGCATTTGCTAGGCCCCTATATCAGCTTTAGTTGAGGACAATGCCACAGTTGGTTGTTTCTTTGATGATCATGAAATTAACTTAGACCCTACAAAAGATAAGTAGTCAGAGGTTCTCCTCCTATCATCTTTCCAGCTAGCCCAATCTGCATCAGAGTATAGCTTGATATCCAACTCATATGTGAATGGAAAAAAGCCCAACCTACATCAGACTATAGCTTGATATCCAAGTCATATGTGAATGGATAAAATAGTCCTTCAGGTATGGTGCCCTTTAGATACTTTAAGATCCTTTTGGGAGCTTCCATGTGAGATTTTCTTGGTGTATGGATGAATTGACCCAATGTACTTACCCTAGAGCATATATCCACTCTTGTTAGGGTTGCATAATTGAGACTCCCAACAAGATTTTGGTAACTTGTGATGTCTTCACGCAGATCCCCTTCATGAGCATTGCGTTTGTGATTCAACTCCATAGGTGTACCTACAATTTTTGTATTCTCCATCTTGAACTTAGATAACATGTCATGGATGTACTTTCTCTGAGTAATGAAAACTCGAGAATCTGAATATACAAGCTCTAAACCAAGAAAATAAGTCAACAATTCTAGGTCACCGATTTTAAATTCTTCCTTAATCTAAGCTTTGATCTTCTTGATGCCATTGGCATCATTCCCTGTAATGATGATATCATCCACATAAACACATAGATAAATAACCTCTGAATTAGTCTTCTTGATGAACAAAGAAATATTTGCTTTGCTTGGTGTAAATCCTTGATCCTTCAATTATGTAACAAGCCTATGGTTCCAAGCTCTAGGAGCTTACTTTAAACCATACAGTGCCTTCCTTAATTTACATACATAATCAAGTTTGTCTTTGTCTTCATATCCTAGTGTTAAGCCATGTAGACCTCTTCAGAGATACATCCATTAAGAAATGCATTTTTGACATGTAATTGGTACAAGTTCCAATTCTTTGAAGCAGTAATACTTACTAAGACTCTGATAGTTGGCATTGCTATTCCCTTGAAGTGCTTCAATTTCCTCTTGCATAGCTTCTCTGCATTCTTCCTTCTTGTTAGTTTCTTCAAATGTAGATGGTTCCTCTGACATAGTCTTTAGTCATATAAATAGAATGCTTGGTGACTAGTGATGTGTCATAGCCATACCTTATAGGTTTCTTGCTTTCCCTTTGAGATCTTCTAAGTCCTTGATTGGATGACTCTGGAATGGCATTTTTTAATCTTTACTTTGCCCTTTGACTTCCAAGCTTTGAATTCTTCAAGATTGAGTTTTTCTTTATCCTCTGAATTGATATCTTCAGAGGTATATGGTTCTTCCTTGGTCAGATTTGGAAAATCATTCTCCAAATCTTAGGGTAGCTTTATTTTCCTACAATCATCCTCAAACCAAGAGTTATTTTCATCAAATACCATATCCCTACTAACTATAAATCCTTTGTTAGTGGGATGATATTACCTATATCCTTTTTTATTTTGATCATAGCCAATAAATATGCATCTTTCAACCTTTGGATCAAGCTTTTTCGTAATCTGTGAAGGGATGTGTGCATAAGCAATGCACCAAAAGATCTTATAATTGTCCAATATGGGTCTCCTCCCATTCCATGCTTCATAAGGTGTCATCCCATCCAAAAACTTGGATGGAATACTATTGATTAGGTAAGTAGTTGTGGAAACAGCCTCTGTCCATAGATAATTAGGGAGTTTTTTCTCATTCAACGTTGATCTTGCAGCCTCTACTATTAAGCTATTTCTTTTCTCTACCATCCCATTCTGTTCATGAGTGTACCTTGTTGTAATCTCTCTCTTTATGCCCCGATCCTATACGAAGGAGTCAAAATCATGTGACAAATACTCACCACCTCCATCAGATCTGAGCCTCTTCAAACTTTTACGTGTTTGATTCTCAGCCAATGCCAAAAACTTCTTCAAACAAGCGAAAACTTCATCTTTATGCTTCATAAAATAAAGTATTGTCCACCTACTATAGTCATCTATAAATGAAACATAATACCTTGATCCTGAAATTGATGGCTTTTGACTAGGACCCCATACATCTATGTGTACGAGCTCCAAGTAATATTCATACATGTATCCTCTTTTGATGGATGGTTGCCTATGTGACTTTTCAAATTGGCATGCTCCACATTTGTAAATCATGTGCTGCTTGGAAACATTTGGGATGCCAAGCACACTTTGATCCCTACATATTTGCTTCAATGTCCTTTCACCTATATGACCTAGACTCTTATGCCATATCTCCAATTCAGATAGGGTTTGTTCCTTGTAATTGAAGAGAGCAATGTTTCTTGTATCTTCAACTTCAAAGGTAAAAAGTCTACCAAATTTCTCACCTTTTACAATCCTCTTGAAGCCTTGTTGAGGTTCCTCCACATATGCTCCATGTCTTGTGAATCTAACCTGTAAACCGTTCTCAACAATCTGTCCAACACTGATTAGATTTTTGGTTATTGTTGGCACATACAACACTCTGCTTAGAAGGTTCATATTGCCATCAGATGCTTTAACATTTCCAATTTTCTTTACTCAATGCCTAATTTCATCACCTGTTTGGACTCCATGCTTCCCTTTAGGTTCTTCAAGGTCAGACAATAGTGCTACATTGCTAGCTACATGATTGGAACGGCCAAGATCAATATAGAATAGGTATTCATCATCTTTACCTTGCTTGGCTATCATATTCATTAGCAATAGAGAATCCTCTTGGTCATCTGTATAATTATTGTAGTCTCTCCTTCCTCTGAAGCCTCCTCGATAGTTGTTGACGCCTTGGTTGTAGTTGTGATGGTAGTTGTTTCCTCCATTATTTAACATGCCTCTTGATTGTCCACAACCTCCTCTATGGAAGCCTCATCCTCTCTGATTCTTTGTGTTTCTAAAGCATCCATCTATGGTATGATTGCTCAAGCCACAAATTGCAAGGTGAAGAATTATATGGTCTTCCCCTGCCTTGCTTTCCTCCTCTGCCCCTTCCTCTAGTACATCTTCCTCTACTTGTGAAATTCACTTGAGAGGTACTTGCATCTTCTTCCTTCGTCTTACCTTTGCCTTTATCTTTATTCGTATTTTTATCTGTGTAAAGGGCAGAATATTGATTACCTCTAGAAATATCTCCATTCTTGTTGAGCTTTGTCTCATGTGTGAAGAGTTGCCCCATCAATGTATTGAGGTCAGGTATCTGCATGTCCATATATAGGTCCATTGTTGTGGTGAAAACTCCCATTTCTCATCAGCCTTGATGCCATTTATGATCTACCTAACTATCTGCTCCTCTTCTATTTCTTCTCCAATACTCCCAAGTTGATCAGCCACATCCTTCATCTTGGTGTCAACTATACTTTGCTTTGGTTGCTTCTTCAACGTTGTAAACTCCATCCAAAGTTGGTTCTTTCTGGCCCTTGTATTTGATGAGAACTATGAAGATAGCACATCCCAAGTCTCTTGGGAAGTCTTAAAATTCCTAATATGAGGTAACAAAAAATCAGAGATTGAATTGAGTATGTAAGACCTTGCTAGAGCATCCTTTGCACACCATGCTCCTCTTTTGTAGGTTGATTTTTGCTTCTAAAGGTTGGAATTTCTTCATCTCCAGAGATGTATCCATACAAGCTTCTTCCTTGGAGGTAAGCCTTCATCCTTAGGGACCATGCTAGATAATTGCCCATTTCTTTTCAATTATCAATTGAATGATGGAAATCTATCTCCCATTGTATCTTCATGTTGCTCTGATGCAACTATTAGAGGAGATGGTGGACACCTTCTAGAGATGAGATCGTGTTGTAAATTCCTACTTCACACCGGCCAAAGTTGAGTTGAGGAGTGCAGAGTAGACCTCTTGAGCTTTCCAGGAAGTACAAATAATCACCTAAGTGCTTTGGAAAATGATTCTCAAATCGTTTGATCAAAACACATGGCATTGACATTGACCTTGAACCAAAACCTTTCTATTTTGGCCACTATACCTCCTCAGAGAAATGAACAGTTCTCTTTCTTTGCTAACAATTGGAAAAAATCCTTTTGGGAACATCTTATTAACTTAGATAGCTAACTTCCACAATTAATTTCACTCAAAATGATCAACTCGGCAAGGAGAATGATCTTTAGCAAGTCTGGGGTGTATCCCAACCTTTTAGGAGTTGAATAGATAGCACATCAGAGAGCAATAATTCAAAGATTGCTTGAAAATGGCTGAAGCAAATCAAGATGAAAATTTGTATATATAATAAGACTGTCTAATCAAGCTATAGCAATTTAAATCACTTAAAATTATTAAGTACACGCTGAGAAATAACTCTAAGAGACAAGAGAACATGATCATGTATGTATTAATGCACGTAAAGTACAATGATATTGGCAATGAATGATTGCACAATATGAGGGCAATGGTAGAGCTATAGTGTGAACTCAATACCCAAGTACAATCCCTCTAAAACTTTTCCAAATCAGGCTCACTTGCACGTGAATTTTTGAGTCACTTTTATAGCTAAAGTTGGAACCAATTTTCAACTTTTGAATTTCAAACTCTACCAAAAAATGTACCTATAGTTTAGGAATTCCTTTCTCATCGTTTCTCCACCAAAAATCTCGTAATTCATCCTCCAAATTCCACGTGAATGTAAGTGCCTTTTTTACATATGCACTTGTACAAGGAGTAAAACCAAATTTTTACAAGTGGGTATTCATATGTGACTTCATGTCTGTACATAGAAGTGAATAGCTAATTGTCCAAGTATGTAGGCTTAGATCTATATGCATGTTTTTGCTTGTCTGGCATGTCCATTCGTGCATGAACAAGAACATGGAAAATTGAATGATAAAGCAGTGAAATGTATTTGTGTTGGATACAGTTCTGAAAGCAAAGGCTATTGTCTATATCATTCACATACTAAGCATATTTTGGTTAGCCGTGATGTTGTTTTTGTGGAAGATGATATTCAACCTTTACTTTCATGTACTAAGGAGACATCAGTTAGCTCCAAAGACATGTATGATACTTTGCTGCCTCTTTTGACATGTGGATAGTCTAGTGCTGGTCCTAATGAGGCAACTTCTTAGCCTTTACAGGCTTCATGTGATGATGCAGATCGTTGCATTTTTTATGCAGATTTACATGATGCACTTGTTGATGAGAGAGTTGATATTGAGGAGGCAAAAACTATGCCAAAATGGATGGTACAGACTTTGTGTGACAGCAAATTAGATGCACCTCTATCATATCGTACTTTTTCACGCTCTCATAGTGCCTCTTTTGCATCAAATTTTTATGTTATGGCTTCCTCTAGTCTCTATGATGAGACTAAGCCTGTTTCATTTGATGAAGCACAAAATTCTAAACATTGGATAGCTGCAATGCAATCTCAATATGATGCTATCATGAAAAATGGTACATGGTCTTTACGTGACTTGCCTCCTACCAAGAAGGCCATTGGCACTAAGTGGGTATACAAGTTGAAGTGTAAATCTGATGGAACAGTTGACAAGTATAAGGCTAGGCTTGTTGCAAAGGGTTATGTGCCAGAAAGAGGCATTGATTTTGATGAGACCTTTGCACCTACATGCCGAATGACTAATGTTTGTAGCATCTATGCACTTGCAGCTCATCATGGTTGGAATGTACATCATTTGGATATTAAAATTGCATTTTTGAATGGTGACTTGCATGAAGAAGTGTATGCCCCATGGCTTTGTGCAGAAAGGATATGAAAACCATGTGTGTAGGTTAAAGAATGCATTATATGGTTTAAAGCAAGCACCACGTGCTTGGTGTGAAAAGATACATGCCTATCTAATTGCACATGGTTTTGAGAACAGTCCAATTGAAAGCACCTTATATGTTAAGCGTGCTAATGATGTGTTTCTAATCATTGTTGTGTATGCTGATGACATGCTGCTCACTGGTCCTCATGAAAAGCATATTGCTGATTTTATGGCTCACTTGCATGCCTTTGAGATGTCAAATTTGGGGCATTTGCATCACTATTTGGGCATTCAGTTATGCAAGTTGATGGTGGAATGGCTTTGTGTCAAATGAAATATATTGACACATTATTGCAGTGTTTTGGCCTTGAAGATTGTAAACCTATTGCCACTCCTATGGAGACAAGTTTATGATTGAGTCTTCATGATGTTGGAGATGCATTTGATGTTCTGCTCTATCAGCATGCTATTGGGTGCTTGATTTACTTATGCATTAGTTGGCTAGATATTTAGTTTGTTGTCTCATAGATGAGCAGGTTTATGCATTCCCCAAGTCTCAAGTATTGGCAGGCGGTTAAGCACATCTTTCGCTACTTGAGTGGTACCCGGCTACTTGGATTGTTTTATAAGAAGGGGGGGATCACTACCACCATATTTGCATGCTTTTTTTGAATCTGACTGGGCTGGTTGCTATGACACTCATGTGTCCACTAGTGGCTTTTGCTTCATGCTTAGTAGCTCATGTATATCTTGGTTGAGCAAGAAGCAGCCTATTGTGGCCACTTCCAGTTGTGAGGCTAAGTATAGGGCAGCTTTCACAGCGACTGTTGGGTGTGTAGGGCGTAGACGCTTTATGGCTGATTTGGTGATGGTTAGTCTTCTGCCACCACCATCTTCACTGACAGTCAGAGCACATTGGCAGATGCAAGGAACCCTGTGTTCCATGCTCACACTAAGCATATTGAGGTGCATTTTCATTATTTCAGGGAGAGGTTCTTTGTTGGAGAGATTAGCTTGGCATATGTGCCCACGCACGAGAGCATTGCAAACCTTTTCATGAAGGCTCTACCTAGGGAGAAGTTTGAAGCTTTCTCCAAAGCTTTGGGCTTATTTCCTTTTGTGGATGGATTCCACATAGCTTGGCACTTCCTTATACATGAGTGCCAGCTCCTTGTACACTACATCACTCCCAGGGGGATTTGTTGATATATTTAGGTAGTGATGTGTGTGAATACACTGGGGCACTTTTTTCCCTCTTTAGGAGGTTTTTTTTCTCCCGATTTGTATATACACCTATTGCCCTAACGCGTTACTTATATTTTTACATTCTAGTGGTAATACATTCAATATTGTGTGTTGTGCTGCAAGCTTCTCCTTCTTCCTTGTGTTGTTCACGTGCTTTTGCAGACGTCTAACTCCAACACTAACATCACTTCTGATGATAAGATCATCATCTACATACATGCATATGTAGATAGATTTAATACCTTTGTGCTTAGAAAATAGAGATGGATCAAATAACATATATTTTATGACCACAATTGTCCACATATTCCACCAAACTATGACCTCAATCTCTTGGAGTCTTCTTAAATCTATACAAACCTTTATGTAATATGTAGATGTGATAATAAAACCTAAAAATACTCAAATCCTTATGGGTTATCCATGTATACCTCTTCCTCTAGGGTTCCCCTATGAAGAAATTTTTCACGTATAAATTGTAAATCTTCCCACATTTACATGTGCCACTACAATCAATGTCCTTATACTTTCCACTTTTAATATGTACAAAGGTATCTTCAAAGGAAATACCATGTGCTTTGGCAAATCCCTTTGTCAGTAGCCTTGGATAATGCCCAAAAATAGACCCATCTAAGTTCCTTTAAACTTTATAAACCCGATTATTGGGATTATATATGGTTAATCAAAGTTCATATGTGATCTTCCTTGTGGTCTTAAATCTCCTCTTGTATAGCCTCTTTCCACTTTGAATGCTTGCTAGATTGTTGATATTTTTGGGGATGTAAGGGTCATGTAACCTTACTCCTATATTCATATACATATATCATTTATAGAGCATTGCCTCAACAATATCATTATGTGGGTTTTAAGGCTCTCATGCATGTATATGTGTTTCTCTTCTTATATATCTCCCTCCATCTCCTCTTTGCTCCCTCTTGTCCATCCCACCAAATCCCTTAATTGGCATCAGAGTTTGTTAAAGGATATGTGGAAGAAGCTTCAATGGAAGCTTAGGGTACAAGAGATGAATATGTAGGTCTACATCTTCTTGATAGCACGTTGTCGATATTCCCATAAATCAAGCTAGAAAGCTCAGATTGATGTGATTTAAAGTGTTATATATAGCTTACAAAAAAATCTACTTCTTCACAGAAGGGTGCAAAATCTACTTAAAACATTTACTCTATTGAAATTTAAAAAACTCTACAATCACTTGGAAAGAAGGTCAAAACTTTGGTTGTAACTTCAATTCTAGAGGTTGGATTGAAGTGATTCGAATTGGTTTGCATAGCTTGAGAAAGTATCTACAAGTTTGTAGACGAACGCAAGTCTATATTCTGAAGTATAGATCACCAAAAACACAAAATACGGAGTAAGAATGCTGCAAGTGAAGATGAAAATTGCATTCAATTGAGGTGTTCTAAGTACCTTTGCATAGACAAGAAATAGTTCTTTAAGCTTGATGAAAATCAGAATTCGATATTCATAGGTTATCAGCCATAAAACAAAAAAATACAAAGAAGTATATTTTCATCATATGAAGCCTAATTCCTTTTGGAGTTCACTTTGATTTGGAGCTTCTATGAGAGATACTTCTTGGTATGTGAGCTCTTATTTTTAGAGCTTGAAGGCATTGAATATGTATGATCTATATGATAGCTCCTCCGTATGAGAGCAGAGCATGATCTTGTCATGCATTTGGCATGTAAGATGATATTATGGTATACTTTTCAAGTTTATGTCATCATGAATTTGATCATAGTATTGTCAATGAATGTATAGTGGCATTCTGGTCTATATCTTGATTATGCCACTTGGTTAAGGCTTTACTTGTCGCTTTTAGATAATTTATAGGAGCTGATTTTGGATCCTTGATTCGTACTTGCATGTTCTTCTTTTCTTTGCATGTACATGATCTAGATTAGAGACTCAGATGCATACTTATTTGTCACCTTGATTGGATTTTCTATTAGCATATGGTCATTGATTTGATATTTTATTTGTTAATGTGATTCTTGGCATATGTGGATGGCGATTCCCACATGGTTATTTGATTCTAGAGTCCATTTTTTAGAGGATATGCTACCGAAAAATTGTCAAAAATTATGCTAGACAAATGGTCTAGTAGATCCTTGATGCTTGTGTGATAGCTTTGGATCCTTCCTTATCTCCATTCACTTAGACTTGGTCACAGGCTATTCCTGACATGTTATACAATCTTGCAAGATTCATTCCTGCATGGGAGGTGTACTACCATTGTATTGGCATGTATTTCCATCAGTTTTTTGGCACATGTATTTGCCATATCAATGATAGATGATGACAGGTAACTCATTCTTCCTTTATTATCAATATCTTTTTCTGATTGTTGAGCTTATAGGGGATACTCTATTGAATTTTTCCCAAGATTCTTTCACATCTACTTGATCACTTTGGAGACTTGGTGATCAGGTTTATGCTCATGGTTTTATATGCATGTTGGATGCATAGTTTTGTGATAGATGGCTAACATGGTTTCTTCTTTAGCAAGACATTTGTGATGTGAGTCATTCATATGGATATACAAGTGTGATCCTATTAATGATAGAGTATTGTTTCTAGTCTCTTGTTGCATTGTTAGTCTTTTGGATTACGAGCATGGTGCCCTCTTAGTTTGATGGCATTGACTTTCCGAGATATACAGATGAGATATGGCATACATTGGTTCATGCAAGGCTATACATATCTATGCATAGAGATGCATAGAGGCCTTTGTGACGTCGAACCACATATGGATGGATTTTCTAGTTCCGCTATCTGATTACAACTTGTGGATCTATATTTGAGTCTATGATGCATGAAAAGACTAGTGCATTAGGGTAGAGATTACATGATATGTATGTGAGTCCATTGACTCACGTGAAACATAGATCACATTGAGGGCTTCAATGTTGGCACTATGACCGTGAGGGTCATATTCTACAATGTTGCTTAAGATTTATGTGACGACAACCTCAAAGACATGCATGTGATGCAGGTCAAGTAGTGGTTTTAGGGGTGCCTATGGTGATTGATTATGCCAATGATGGTGATCTCACATTCTCTTATGGCTCATCTCAAGATTTCTCTTCATTGGATAGCATACATATGGTTTGGTTGCTTGATGTATTAGCTACTTTCCATGTTACTCCAGTTTGTGAGTGATTTTGTGGATTCATAGATGGAAGTCATGGACGTGTGCACATGCCATATGGTAAGACAAGACATTGAGGCTGTAGGAGATGTATGTCTTATACTAGCTAGTGGAGCATCATTTACACTTAAACATGAACGTTATGTGCCTACATTCCCAATGAGTTTGATATCAATGAGCCAATTACAAGAGAGCAGATGCTATGGATTCCTTGGTAAGCATCATTTTCAATTGTAGCTGGGATAGCTTATGCTTGTCAGAGGTACTAGGATTGGGCACAGATATCCACTACATGTACTCTATGTGAGAGAAAATCTCCTCTCAATGGAGTTGAGCCTCTCCTTTTGCAAAATTGTTTCTACTTCTCTATTTTCTTGTCATCGTTGTCTTTCTTCTTTGATTGTGTAGCATTAACAAATTTCTATTTACTACTAGATTATCTCCATTTACATTTGCCCTTGTAACTAGCTAATAAATCATCATCTACAACAGATATAATTGACCTTTTCTACCTAGACTGATCTTTATGCAAAACAAGAGAGACTAACTCCTCAAATGCTAAGGCTTTTCCATTGTCTTTCATCATTAACCAAAGAGTTGAAGAAAAAAATCTTATATGGATCTAGAAGACCATTAACAATATGGAACATGATGATACACGATTTGTGATAGAGAATATTATCTCTCATGCTGCATAGCTAGACACATCCTTGGTTAATGGAATGGCTGATTTGGATGTTGATGAGTCAATGATCATGCAATCATTCTTGGATTTGCTCATGCTAGATGATAACAAGGATATATCAAGGCATGTTGGTCTTGTTGATGGTGCTTTGGATGCGTTGGATAGACGCATGCTTCACATGCCCAGGTTAGCCAAGATAGCATAGGTTTCATCAACGTTCGAGAGTTTGATGTACCAATTGTTATGCTTGAGACCAACCATTGTTGTTGCTATTGGAGCATCTGTACTTAGAGTTATATATTGTTCGATGATTGACACAGGCATAGAGCGAGTTGGAGCTTTGCAAGAACTTCATCAATTCTTGCATCATTCAAATGTGCGATCAACTCTTGTCATTATGAGTCTAGAGCAGTTTGAGGTGCATGGATACACATTGTTTGAGGCACTTGGTGTAGATTGATTGGTATGTGTTGAGATTCGGACTTTACATGTACATTATTGTATAGTCCTACATCATTATTTGTATGTGTTGCCACTTATGGTCACATTGACCCTTAGGTGGGAGATTCTTGGGGATGTAATTATATACATATATCATTTATAGAGCATTACCTTGAGAAGATCATTATGTGGGTTTTTAGGCTCCCACACGTGTACGTGTTTCTCTTCATCTCTCTCCCTCCATCTCCTCCTTGCTCCAATTGTTCAGCCCACCAGATCCCTTAAAATATGTTGTTGGATCTTTAACCTCTTAACACTTTATTCATGCACTTTGAGGTGAAGTTCGCCCTTGCATACCACTTCATGATGATTCTCTCGCCTCTTCATACTCACCCCCTTTCATTCCACCTGTCACTCTACTTATATGCTCTCCTTGAGTCTCTTCTTAATCTTTATCCACATGTAATACACTTTTTTTTACCATTCCAAGGCATGAACTTATCAATATTTTTTTTTTGACAATTTAACCTCTATTTTTTCGATCTTAAAACCTATCACCCTTTTTATCATTGGCATATCCCAAAAACCAACACATTTCTATGCCTCATGATTTAACTTTTATCTCATTTCACTTGGTATGTGGACATGGAAAATACAATGAGAAATTGTGAGATGAAAAAGATTAGGTTTAATTCCATGCCATACCTCATATGTAGTTGATTAATGTATCACTGTTTTGGGAGATCAAGTCATAAGATAGACATTCATATTCACTACATCTCATATATATTCACTTCCTTCAATAAAGCCCTAGAAATATCTACTACACATAAATTCTTCCTCTCTTTCTCAAGGGTTATACTTGCTATGTAAGCTCTGTTTAATTCATTCATGCCATAAGAAGTCATCAAATTGTGGGGAGACTTCAGACATCTATTTGTACAAATTCTAGCAATGTAAATATCACATGTACACTTTGCTTGAAATATTTCCTTTTCTTCCCTAGTTCGAAAGCATCACATAGATTCTTCATTTTTTGCAATTCATGTCATCGTTGCACTCATTATTATTGTACCATACATTTCCTATATTAATTTGACTACCATGCATGTGCATCATCAAAAAATAAAATGTTGGAATTACCTTCAAAATTTTTAGTCTTTTGAACTCTATAATTTCTCCTTGATTGTTATACCTATAGCTATAATTTTGATAGTAAACCTTGGAATACCTTACCACATAAATAGCATCCTTCTCCTCCTTAGTTCCTTGTTGATTACACATGCCACTCTTGATCCATGAAATATCTGCCTACCCATTATAGAAGCTTGTTCTTACTTGGAGAAAACCACTAACGAGGAAAATAAGTGATTTAACTTGTGCTCCTTACTCCATCTTCCTTGCATCATTTTTGCTTTGTTGCAACCCTACAATGAGGAACTAATGCATTTGACTTCAAATACATTTTGAATCCCCTTGGAAGAACAAAGAAGAGGTTTTTGACAATCAAATAGTGAATCATTTATGGTTCCACATCTTTAAAAAAATGTTAACATTAATATGCAAAATGAATAACACCCTCTAGAGAGTAATAGTGTAAATAGAGAATAAGCAGTTTTAGGAATGTAAAAGTATTTGCACAATCCCCACATGTAAAATTATAGAAATGAGATATTTCAATATTCAATCTAAATGTGAAGAGAAAAATTACTAGATACTAAGATGAATTGAGAAATTAATAAGGATGGTCTACTCATGTGCAATGGATATCTACTCATCTGATCGATGATGTGATTCAAGGTAAACAAATCATTCAACGCAATCAGTCTGTAGGGCCATCCCTTCCCTAGTTCTACCTTAGCAAGGCTTCAAGCTCTATATCCTAACCGTGTTATGCATCTGGCCCTTTTTTTGCGGGATACGAGGGGTTCCATGGGTGCTATGTCCACCTTAACTTGTACTCTCAATTAATTCAGACTTAACCAAAAGAGTACATCTCTATGATCGACCTTCCTTTTAGAAAGTTAAAAAGAAAAAAGGCCGCATGCATACACAAGTCATATGGCTCTTGATAATCAACAAGATAAAGCAACAAGACGCATGAACCTACCACATATTGCCAAAACAAAAGATAAATAAAGATAGATGCGGATCTCACACAAAAATAAAAGTTCATTTTGCAACTGGAGATAGCATAATGCATTCACTTTCATACTTAGACCCATTTGTTTTGTGCTTTATTAAGCAATCCACATATCTTATAACAAAAATATAACAAGATACATGAAAATTGAGAATAAATATATCAATCACGATGTTAGAAGAGCAAGACTAACAAGAAGTTAGCACAAATGAAACATTAAAAGCACTTCAATCACACACCTAAATGCAAGAGCTACATGCAACAATACCTTTGATATGGAATAATGGTTTTCCATACGTTAAAAAAATGATAGACAATCCATCCCTCAATAGAAAGAGAATATCAAGTACTTCCAAGTAATTGAATTAGTTGGTATATAGTTTTCCAAGCTTTCAACATGTATGGATGTATAAGAAGCCCTACATGTTAAGCACAGCCAAGTGCAAGTGGTAGTGGACATGGCAAGGATGATGATGAGAATGAACATAATTATAAGGTTACATGTATCCCAACAGTGTGCTCTATGATGATTAAAAATCTTTCAACATGTACCATTTGATATGTTCAATAAACATATGTAATAACATGGGTGATCAATTTCATGAAGTTGCAACTTTATACTTCAATAAGCGTATTTTAGGAGGGAGGATCCCCAAAATTAAATGGGAAATTTAATTTCAGAAACAAACAAAACCTCTCCCTATCTGAATCACTGACGTGGGAAAACCAAGATCTCATTATTCAACTCTTCCCCCCCTTGAAGCTGCTCCTTAAAGGCACATAGACAGTGATTCCTCCTTTGAAAGCCACAAACAAGGTAAAACCCCTATGTTGCCTCAATAAGAAGTGGAGATGTGTGGCTAGCTTCAAGCAATGCCTCTTTTGGTTTCCCAACTCAAGAGTTAGCCCAATTACAAAAGAGAGAGCATCGAGAGGCAAAAAACTTTGGACCAAGGGATTTTACAATTGGAAACATCTCTAGAACTATGACAAAAAATGACTCAACAAAAGAGGAAATCGATCTGAGCCTCATATTAGATTACAAAAATGGATGCCTAAAAGAATGGGAAGATGTGCAATTACTGTAGTTTGTAAGTAATCCGCCACGCAAAAGGATTGTTGTGGAACAATGTCAGCAAAATCGAGCAAATCCCCAAACTCATTACAGAAGTGGATTTCCACCAGCTGAACCAAAAACGGTGCACTAAATGGTCTTGGGAGTAAATGGGAGCTTAAGTTTCAGGACCTTTGGAACCCATTAATGGAAAGAAATAGTGGTCCTCTGACATTTCTTCACCACAACAAATGGGCCAATGCCAAAGCTCACAAGTTATGAAATGCCTTCCGTGGTAGATTCATCAGACCAAAAAAGGCATTGACAATCTCTTTTCTCTTGTCCAAGCATTAGGGTGGTAAATATTATCTGCAAGGTTCTTAAGTTTGATCGGGCTATTTCTTGGCAACAAGCTCTTTCGAGAGAGGTCGTGGGCTGCTCTGCGCCCCCTGGATTACGATAAAAGGGGAGACGTTATGAGAAATCTGGAAGAAAATATGCACAAAAGACTTTCGTTATACTCCCAAAGAGGTCTATAGAAAATCCCTTGAATTCTCTAGAAAGAAGAATCATGAACCATTAAAGAAAGCTTCCGATCTCACATGTGATGATTTCTGCATTGTGAGACAACAAGCTCAAAAGAACGTTGATCCCCTACAAAGGGGATGAAAGGCTTTTTAAGCCTGCTTTGTAATTCCCCTACCTCACTTGTAACTTCATATTCATAAAATTTAAGCCCGTTTTCTTCTAGGGGAAAAAAGATGTATTTTACAATATAAATCTCATGTTGATGTATACTTGAAAGCTTTTACTACTATTAAATTTTAGGGTAGCATTTGATCCGAGTGCTCCAAAGAGAGTGAAATTAAATTGTTTCATAAACTAAAAAATAATTCTCATCAAAGTTGAAACGGATCTCTTCTCTTTTGGCCCCAATTCCTTGAAATAAGCATCTGTATCTTTACATAGATACACCACAAGTAATCAAGCACTCTCACCTCGTAGACACAAGGAAAAGGGATTCAAATACTCTTACCTGATGCTGAAGTAAAGCTAGTGATGTCACAATCACATTCAGCACACATAAAGATCCATTCCCAACCTTCAGTACTGCACATCACCACATTCAGTGAACCGATGATGCATCTTGAGCTCTGTCAATAGAACAAATTACCAGATGATAAACCACCCTATTCGTACCACAATTCTGATTATTTCCATTAGAGGTCACTTCCATAACAGGCAACCTCCACGACCCGTGTTCCACATATTTACAGACATTTTGGATGTACATATGAAGGACAATAAATTTCATAATCACTGCAATCCTTGAAGCTATACTTGCAGAAAATCTTATCTACATTATGATCTAGATTAAAAATTCTTCAGACAAATCAACCATATTAAATCATCTTGAGAAGCTACAACTTCTCCACTTGAAAAGGATGACGACATGAAGTATGAGCACTCTATCACTTCAAAGGAACTCATTTCCCAGCTGGTCAACGGAAGTATTAATTCTACAAAGGCATTGGGAATTCTTTGGAACACTCGCACCTTTACATGTCGAAATTCTCCTGTTCCATAAAATGTTAACATACATAGAGAATATTAAACTCTGTAAGTGTACAAATTGCTTTCCCTGCAAACATTATGTTAACATTGGTGAACAAATCATCACCAAAATATTAGAATGGTCTTAACCTTCTATCCTGGGATTCATCACTCTTGTAAACAAGTGGGATGCACTCCCATCCATATTTGACATATGGCTGACCATCCATATTCAACATATAGCTGACCGCAACCATTGACACTCCAAAGAAGAACAAGATTTCAACAACCAAAACAACCTTGACAATATTTTTTAGAAGACCTTGGGTGCCTCCAGGTACAGGTACTGCAAATTAATAATACCCAGATTTCACTAAACTTTTTGTTTAAGAGAATCACAGGATTAATCGAATAGAATAATTGTAAAAGAGCTTCCACACATGCTTGAACCCACAATGTATCCCAAAATTAATTTACCTCAAAAGATCTTCCATTTTGCTCATATTCCAACATACTTAGAGCTACTTCACAACTTTGAGCCACAATCAGTTCGTTATCATTTTGCAAATGCCGTAATAGTGCAAGACTCTCATCATCTGCATTCATAATCTCTCTCTCTCTCTCTCTCTCTCTCTCTCTCTCTCTCTCTCTCTCTCTCTCTCTCTCTCTCTCTCTCTCTCTCTCTCTCTCTCTCTCTCTCTCTCTCTCTCACACACACACACAAAAAAGGAGGTGATTATTTTTTCCTTTTGCTTCCCTTGTTTATATATATTTAATATATTTTCCTTTTTTTCCCTCTTTCTTTTTGCTATGGTTGTTCCCCCCAGAACCTCTTGGAATGGAAGGGAAAATTGCATAGCAAGTTAAGGTCAACCATTGGGTGGTAGATTGATGGTTGATATGAACTTCGGTCACGTAGACCTTGAGTTTGGCCAATGCCAAATTGGTTAAACACTGAGTTTGGAGGAAGTTAATGGTGTTGGGATGTTTATATGGGCCACTAGGGCAGGCGCACACCATTGGGTGAGGTCACCTGATGAAGAGTCATGGTTTCAAGGAATACACTGCATTTTTTGATGTATCACCAGTGTTCAAAGTTGGTACGTGCACCAGTGGGAACGCAACAATCAAGCATCACCTAAATTTTAAAAAGAAGTTGTTTTTGGCCACCAGAAAGTGTTCGCGTCATTGCCGGCGAAATGCCAAGGGGATCGAATTTCTCCAAAGAAGGCATGTCCAATTCTCAACGGATTGAGACATTTATAGACCTGAGCATTTTTGGGACAAAACATGTTAAAAAATTGCCAAGTGTCACGAATGCAAGAAATCTGCAAGACAAAGCCAAATTGGGAGTGGATATTTAGAGAATGGCGTCCTTCATGCTCATTCTAAGTGGAATTTTAGGTTTTCAAGCTTTAATGGAAGGCTTATCTTCTCCCTGATCTATGTACAGTGATGCTTCGCGTTCATTGGCCCCCTTTCTGTCTCTAATTACATAATGTGATGCCCCCCTCAAGGGCTCTTCAGTTCGATGTACAAAATTGTGGGTTTATGCTCCATTGCTGCGGCAAGAGCCTCTTGAACAAGAACCAGAGTAGCTAATTTTTAATCCAAAACAAGTTTTAGAAGTGACCGCTTGTAAACTTTAGCAAGCTTATATTCAATTTGATAATACTAAAAACTATATATATATTCCAATGGGTGCAAACCTTTGCAGCCAAGAAGGTGTCAATGTCAGTTGCAAGTCATTCTAGCTTCCTGTATTTTATTTCAGTGTCAATGTCCACAAGTGCAGGTAAAGTAGGCGACGAGTATTTGGTGAAAGCATTGAAAATTAATCGGGTTACAGCCCCTTTAAAGTCAACAAGCCTGTTTCATTGGTTCCGTTGTCGAGACATCACTTTTTCCTCAAACAGTGAGCCTTGTTCTAGTTGGGTGAGGACACAAAACTCGGAGCTTTGGAAGATATGGCTAGTGACACCAGAGACGAGCGATCTTTTTCCCAAGGAAGACGAGACAATCGTAAAGTGCATGGAGTGGGTGATGGGCCATGACCACCCTTGTCTTCACCCCCTAACGATGTGAATGTGCCTCCATAGTACGAGCGAGAGAATTAATTCGTGAGAATTAATTCGGGAATTATTCGTTTAATCCGTTTAGTACATTCGGACCAAAAATAAAATTCAGGAATTTTATCCATCTGGAGAGAATTTTATTTTTTTTTACATATAAAGTATATGGATATCTCAATCCCATGTAAGATTCATGAATTTTATTGAGCTATAACTTAACAAAATACTTTCATAACAAGTTACAACATCAACTCTCCATTTTATTCTAAGGGCATGATTCTCAATGTAACTGAAACAAATTTGATGTCCCATGTGTATAAAATTCGCTCCATGGGAATCATTCGTGATGCGAATTTAGAGAATTTTATTTTCAGCCAAAAATTCGCGAATTATTACACTATGTGTGCCTCAAGGACAACAGACAGACATGAACAGTACGAGGATGATGTATTTAGCACAAAGTTCACTTCTGAAAAGTCTTTCTCTACAAAGAAATGGGCTTGTAAACCATGGCAAAATAAAAAGTTTGTGAAATCTTCAGCCAAAGTCCTCATCTGACAAGTCATTTAAGGAGAGACAAGCTTTGAAGGATGCAAGAAAATGTTTCAACTGTGAACAGACAAAGCATTTTGCATCTTTTTGCCCACAAAAGAAGAGGCGAACTGAATTTGATCATGTGAAGATACCAAGGGAAAGAAGTTAAAACCTATGGTGGGTGATCAAGTTTCAACCCAATTCTAATGCGACCGAATTATGTAGAGCATGGGGAAGGGTCAGAGATCAATCAGTGTTGATATTCTTTGATCCAAGAGCACGAGGAAACTTCATTACTCTAGAACCGACCGCCAAGATGGGCATTCATGCTGACGAAATGGGACCTATGGCTAAGGAAGGTCTAACATGTCCTCGTCATTCTGAGCAAGTCACTCCTTTCCTTGTAAAGCTAGGATTGCACATACAAACTTAAGTGGATGAAAAGAATTCCATATCATGCCTTTGAAAAGTTGTGATCTTCTCTTGGAAATGCCATGGTGTCATAGGTTACATGCTCTGATGGATACCTATCAAAAGAAGATCACTTTTGTACATAGGGGGAAGAAGACTCATACATTGGATATAAAGCTTAAAGAAGAGTCCATCCCAATTGTATCGGCTTCTGAAATCTCTTTTGTAATTAAAAATCATCTTTTTGCATACTTGGTATTTGCAAGAGATATTGCAATCAATCAAGTTCAATCCAATTTGTCCATAGTAGATAATGAGAGGTCTATGTTTTTGCAAAGCTTCAGTGACTCTTTTTTTAATTCTCTACCACCATAATTGCCGGCTGAGAGGCTTGAGGACTAAGTGATAGATTTGATGTCGAGTAGTAGTAGCCCACCTAATGGGCTCCCATATAGGGTGAGTGAAGCCAAGCAAAAAGACATTATGAGTCAAGTAAATGAGTTGTTGGAAAAATTCTTCCTAGTTCATATAAAAATACCATAAAAAAAACAGGTTTCCTATTCCTAGGATAGATGATGTACTTGACACACGATGGAGCAAGATAGATATGAAGTGTAGGTATCACCAAATTCGTATCAAACCCAAGGATGTGCATAAGATTGCATTTAGAACGAGGTTTGGTCTTTATGAGTTCCTAGTGATGTGATTTGGTCTACCCCGTTTAATCGAGTAATGGATAGAATCTTTCATCCCTATAGGCAATATGTGGAACATTCTTTGATGACATGACAGTGCATTCAAAGAGTGAAGAAGAGCATAGACATCACTTGACCATGGTGTTCAATGAGTTACACAGTGATAAATTACTCTAAATGCTAAGAAAAGTGAATTTTTCCTAGATCAAATTCATTTTCTTGGACATAGTGTCAAAAGATGGTGCCAAAATGGATCCAGCAAAGATAGAGGCAATTAAAACATGGCCAAACCTAAAAATTGTACATGATGTCAAGAGCTTTTTGGGTCTATGTTCTTACTACACGAGGTTTATATGCCACTTTGCTGAAATCGCCACTTTGCTGAAATTGCCTCTTAGCATTCTTGAAAGGAAATGACTTGAAAAGTTTCCAAGTGTCGCGAATGCAAGAAATCTGCCATACATAGTCAAATTGGGAGTGGATATTTAGAGAATGCCTTCCTTCATGCTCATCCTAAGTGCATTTTCAAGTTTTCAAGCTTTAATGCAAAGCTTATCTTCTCCACTCATCTATGTAAAGTGATGCTTTGCACTCACTGGCCCCCTTTCTCTCTCTAATTACATAAATGTGATGCCCCACTCATGGGCTCTTTAGTTGAATGTACAAAATTGTGGAATTATGCTCCATTGTTGAGGCAAGAGCCTCTTGAACAGGTACCAGAGTAGCCAATTGCTAATCCAAAATAGGTACATGCATTGTAAACTCTATTTTTCTCTAATTTCTCGAGAGAAATATTGGGTAAATTTTGGGGCACGTATCCCAAAAGATGCAAGAGACCATAAGCTATGTTTTGAAACCATAGTTGGATCAGTACGTACGTACTGTATTGTACAGTACGTTGTTAAGGTTCGGTACAAAATGCTACCATACTGAATAAACAGTACACGTGACTTTTTAAAAAGTTTCAATTACCTTTCATTTAACATGGACAGCGCTGAGCGGCCTAAAGTTTAGTCATTTGCCCACACAATCTTCATCGAACGGAGGCTGGAGCGCGCACGCATTTTCCCGGGAAGTTCGAGTGTGAGCATTAAGTTCCACAGTTATCTTCGACAGTTATCTGAGCTCTCTGAAGTGACGAGTCTGAGCCTTAACACAAGTGCCAATTTCCAAGGCTTCATTTATTGTGCAGCCTGCAGGTATATACTATAAACTTAGTTCGAAACTTGAGCCTGCTGAGTGCTGACGCCTGCGTTTTAGATGTCGAATATAACTGGTCACTGAATTGACTCCACAGAAAAGGTATAGTTACAACTTATTTTACAGGACTGCAAACACTGAACAAGCATATCAGCTGGCTTCGTTTTAGAAATCCCAGAGGAAGGTGCTAGTGTCTGCATTATAAAGGGTGTTTGCATTATGAATGGAATCTATGAGGGGTCCCGGGTAATGCTGCTAGTATGCAGCTTGCTGCTTTACGTCACTATCATCATTAAGAACTATGGCAGGCCCTGTACTTACATAGTATGCATTGTGCACTGTGCAGCAGCCAGCTATTCATAATTCATCATGATTCATAATTGATGAGTCATGACACATGCTGAGACTTGACAGTTGCATGCATTGCAAATTGCAATGTGCATAAAAGAGCATATGATTTTGAATCTAAATTTTTTACTTGATTTTTATTGATCATTTATTTATATTTAATCTTTTATTTCAGAAAATCAGCTTCTGGTCTTTATCATGCCTCGTCAAGTGAACCCAAATTGGAAGTTGCACACTAATGTCCTTAATATTGTGACATCTACTTCACAACAAGGCACCGGAACGAGACTATGGCAGTGCAAGTATTGTGGTGAGTAATATATTAGCACTATCACAAGAGTGATGAAACACATGACAGGCATTGGATGCACAAACCAATGTGGTGCTTGTAAAATGATTCCACAAAGTATGAGAGATAAGTTAATTGCAGAGCACTTTTCAGCAATGAGCTCAACCACAAATATAAAATGTGGTAAAAATGTGCAAGATTTCTTTCATGATTCTTTGGTAGGTGGAGGGAATGCATGCACTCCAGAGGAAAGCAATACTTCAGTCCCTCCATCCAAAAGGAATAAAAATGATTCAATAAGTGTGGATGATGTTGATGAGGACATAGGCTCATCAGTTTTTGCATCAGAAAAGAAACAAAGCACTCTTGCATCTAAGATATCCTCACAGTCACGGGTAAAGGAAAGGCAAAAAATAGCAGAAATGGAAATTTGCCGCACTCTCATTGAGTGCAATATTTCTTTTAATGTTCTTAGAACAGAACAATGGAAGAAAATGGTTAAAGCCATTGCACAGGTATGCCCCACAGAAACTTGGACAGTCCTCGATTATACCAAAATGAGGACATCTATGTTAGATGAACAAAAAGCAATGATTGATAAAGCACTAACTCCTGTGAAGGATGGATGGAAAGAATTTGGTTGCACTATAATTTCTGATGGATGGGCGGATATTCGCAAGAGACACATCATCAATATCCTCTTGTTTGGGTACATACTTTTTACGTGCTATTGATGCAGGTATAATATCATAATCTTTTAAACGTGATTAAACTTCAATATCTTCTATTTTTGTGTTTTTTCTCATTATGAATTAATATTTATTCAATAATTGATGCAGGTAAAGCATTCAGTTTATGTTCATGCATATAAGACAGGTAATTTTGGAGGTTGGAAAAGAAAATGTTGTCCAAGTTGTAACGGACAATGCTTCAAATTGCAAAGCTATGGGAGCTATGGTAGAAGAAGAGTTCCTTCACATTGTTTGGACTCCATGTGCATCACATTGTATAGATTTATTGATGGAAGATATAGGGAAGCATTCATGGGTTCAACCTCTTGTTTCAGATGCTACAAAGATCACTACATTTTTTCGCAAGCAGCATCAAGTTCTTGCAATATTTCGTAGTCATAGTACATTGGATATGGTACAACCCTCAGAGACTAGGTTTGCATATATCTATTTGGTCTTGCATAGATTATCCTAGTTCAGAGATCCATTACTCCAAACTGTGATAGATCCACAATGGCGAGATTTGCATGCTTGTCAAGATGAGCATGCAAAGTATCTTCAGCGACGTATATTGGATGATTTATTTTGGGATGAGTTACGGCCTCTATCGATTTTGAGACTTATTTTACTTCTTCTTCGAGTTACAGATATGGAGGGGTTTACATTAGGCCTTGTTTATCATCTCTTTATGGAGATGAAGAGGTTCATATCTCAATATCCTTTGCCATCAAATCGGTAAGTACTATATCACTAAGCATTTAAAATTAATGATTATTAAATTTTTGCTTTTTGATACTTATACATCCCTTTTTTCAGACGCTCATCTATATTAGAGATTGTGGATAGAGGATGGTTTTTCATGAGTCTCCCTATCCATGCAATGGCAACAATGTTACATCCCCATTATCGATCTCCTTATGTATGGTCAGATACATCATTGAGTACTATGCAATCTGAATATGTTGGAAGGATATTCTCAAAAGATGAGCAGTTGAAGATAGACATGGAGTTTACAAACTTCATGCATGGGATAGGTCCTATGTTTAGTAGAGTTGTTGCACTTAGAAAAGAAGCAACAAAGCAACCGCTTACTTGGTGGCATTCATATGGGAGGATCGCTTTGCCTAATCTTACTCACATTGCACTTCGAGTATTATCACAAGTAAATTTCAATACATAATACATTATTAGTGGACAATACAATATATGCATTTACAGTTTACACTTGCTTGTGGTATGTATATCCAAGATCGTTCGGCAGGTGCATGCGAGAGGAATTGGTCTTCATATTCTTTGATTCATACGAAGATTCGTAACCGCCTAACTTCTCGGTTAGAGAAGTTAGCATATTGTAGAGCAAACATGAAGCTAGTACGTAGCTTTCATGCTTTGGGTTCGACTAAGCAGGAATATAAAAAAATACAATTCAAAAATCTAAATGCACAATGTATACACTATATTTTATATTTTGACATGAAGATTTGAATTTTGATCACGTAGATATGACCGACTTGAAGTTGGATGATTCTACATTGGAGAGCATAGAACAGCATATACACGATGAGCAAGAGGATATTATCAGAGATCTACATAGAGAGCTTGAGAGTAACGACCGTCGTGTCACTAGAGCGCGTGCACGTATGCATGGCATTCAGCTTCATGTTTCTCTTGCTCCTTCCAATTCGCACATATCGTAGACGTGCGAATGAAGCTGTCGAACTTATCCACACAGGGATTGATATTAAGGAGGAGACCTCCATGCATTTAGAAGGCATTGATCTTACGAGTTCAGGAAGTGGAGGCTCTAGAGATATAGTTGAGCCTGAGTATGATGATGAGGGTAATGTTTTCGATGATGGAGACTTTCTCTGTTCAGGAGATTCATCATCCTCATTTGATGATGATTTTTGATGGTTTATTTTTACATGCATATCTTTTATGCTATGACTATGTATGCTAAAGTTTTGAGTCAAGACATTATATTTGATATACCATTATCATTGATGATTATATGTACTTTCATTGTTGATTGATGACGTTTTATCTCTTATATAATCATCCATGGATAGTGGCACAATGGCATATGTTTCTCATATTGGTAAATAATAATTTTCAGTCGTGAATATGAATCATTAATCATGAATTATGGTTAGTGATTTACTGTAATTTTTTATTATGAATCATGATGTTTCATTTTGTAGTATGTACACCTAACTTTTTTTAAATGTTTGGACTTCGATTTTAAATGTGATGGATCATTGTCATGTTTAGACTTACATTTATTTTTAATGTTCATGTTAGATTATAGTGTAGAATACTCCATGAATTATGAATTTTGCGTTATGTTTTCAAAAGGTACGTACTGGTTGCATACCTCAAAAATCATTCAGTACAAATGTATGTTCCATACGTACCATATTCGTATCTTTCCACCTTGTTAGGAACAAACGGAATGCAAAACGGAGTGTTGGACATAGATTTACAGCCTGCTATGTTTTTTTGCAGGTTTAGGGTTTGGTCTCCAAATCCATGAATTGGTACTCTAATAATTTCAAGAAAGCTTGGAGGACCTTCTGCAAGTGTCTAGGAGCAAAATAAGACAAAGATGTTCGGAGTACTAAAATTTTTTGACAATTTGTAAACTTTAGAAAGCTTATATTCAATTTGATAATATTAATAAAACATACTGCAAGGGGCGCCAACCTTTGGGGCGAATAAGGTGTCTATGTCGATTGCAAGAGCATTCTAGCTTCCATATTTTATTTCAGTGTCTGTGTCCACAAGTGCACGTAAAGTAGGCGACGAGTATTTGGTGAAATTATCGAAGATTAATCGGATTACCGCCCTTTTAAAGTCACAGACCCGTCTCTTTCTCTCTCTCTCTCTCTCTCTCTCTCTCTCTCTCTCTCTCTCTCTCTCTCTCTCTCTCTCTCTCTCTCTCTCTCTCTCTCTCTCTCTCTCTCTCTCTCTCTCTCTCTCTCTCTCTCTCCCCCTCCCTGCCTCCTCCCCCTCCCCCTCCACCCCTCCCTCCAGCTTCCTCTAGTTGGATCTTAGATAATTCACTAGGTGTTATTTCTGTAATAAAGTCTCTCAACTCTTCAATAACTCTAGAAGAAAAATTTGTTGCTTTGGGATTCAAACTTTTGCCTTCACCACTTCACATACAAAGCTAGATTTGAATGATTTAAAACATGGGATTTCTTCTTTAGTTAGGAAAGTTCTCTCTTTTAAATTCATCAAAGATAGATGTAAGGCCCTTTTGGTAGAAAAGTCTGCATTGCATTTTAATTATTTATGGTTGAAATCCAAGTCCATAGATATAGATAGTACAAAGAAACGTTACACTAGGATAGTAGATGAATCTGACATTCTTTCTTTGGTTATACTTTCTTCTAGAAAACTTGTATATTTCAATTGGTGATACTTTATTCAAACAATGTATTGGAATTTCTATGGGTACAAATTGTGATGTCTTTCTTGCTAATTTTTTTTCTTTTTACTTATGAATTTGAATTTATGGAAAGGCTTGCTATCATTATACACAAACTTTCTAGTATTAGACATTTTGTAGATGATCTTTTTGTTCCTCACTTTAGTTCTTTTCAAGATTTTATGTATTTAAACAATGATACTTTGGGTGGAGGTATTTATCCCAAGATTTCTGTGCGCTAAATTGTACTACAGATGGTGATTCTTGTGCTTTCCTAGATCTAAAAATAGTTCAATCTACTTTTGGTTTGAAAGTAGACATTTATGATAAAAGGTTAGAATCGAAATTTGCTAGCATTAACACGATACAAATACCTCATATTGATTCAAATATTTGTCACTTAAAAAAGTATGGCATTGTTTGCTCGCAATTGTTTAGATTTTCTCGTTTATGTTCAAGCTTGTCTTCATTTGTAGTTCAGTGTTGTCTATTAGATATGGTCAATACTCCACCCTCATGTGACCACAAATGATCCATGGTGCTCTAAGTTATAAGGTCCCCATTATGAGGAGAAGCCATTATGAGAGCCCGAACATATGTGGAACCCTAACTTCCAAGTTAGATGAGGTCTATGTGTGACCGTTGATGGTTGTAGATGATCTTTGTGAGCCTAACCATTAGGTTAGGTAGGGCATAAACTTCTAGGCCATTGGGTTGCTATTTAAGGTGAAAATAAAGGCCCTGTGGCGTCGCGCGGTTTCCCCATAGAACCTTAATGAGGGGAGTGCAGAGGGGGGTTTGCACCCTTCTGCAAGGTCCGGGGATCCTATCCCCTCGGCCCGTAGGGCCGAGACGGTAGAACTTCTGGTCGTCAAGATATTGTCGGATCGTATATTTTATCGACTATTTTGTATCTCTCGACTACGTTTATCTATACCGAACCGCCTTGTGAAAGCTATATAAACATGGCCCAGGTTGAGCTTTACATAGCATTGCGCACTAGTAAGCCCTTCACCTAGAGTCTGTCTAGATCGCCATCTAAGCTCCACAGTGGGAGCGCACGGGTGGACAGCACCATCATTGTAACTGCATTATGCTCGGCAATCTGAGAATTTGAGTTCTCTATCTCTCAGTCTTCATCTATCTTTGTCTTCAATTTTCTCTCAACTCTGTCTATAGGTCTACTCCGCTATGCTGTTATTTTCTTACATTGTTAACTAATCTCTTTGCTTGTTCAAAAAGGGTATTCATTCAAGAAAGTTTCAAAGAAGGTAAGGACTTTCTTACTTCGTAACAAGTTTATTTATGGTTCTTCTTTTCATGTGTTCAACTTAATCATTAGTAAATTCAATAGAAAAGAGGAACTTTATAATGGTTAATGATAAGGTATCTTATGGGGGTTCTTTCACTCTTTATTTATAGTTTCATATTAGTCTTTTGTTCTTTTATTTTATTCATTATGATTATTACTTTTATTATTATTCTAGCTTTTTCTTTGTTTTTTTAATATATATATATATATATATATATATATATATATATATATATATATATATATATATATATATATATATATATATATATATATATATATATATATATATACACACATACTAATTTTTAATTTTTATAATTCTTATTTTGATTTCTTTCATCTTATTTAGTTTTATGTCTTTATATACATTGAGATTTTTTTAATTCTTATTATGATAACTTTTATTATATTTATTTTTATTTTTATTTTTATTTTTTTCCTTCTTAATTTCTTTATTTGATAAGTAATATTATTTATTTGTCTATTGTTATTTATCTTTTTTGTTATTTTCTTTTTAATTTTATTATTACTTGTTTGTTCTTTGTGCAAGACTTTATCATGGCCGAGTTTTCCCTTCACTTCCGAAAGTGATAGAAACTCAATTTATTGACTTTGTTAGAGATCTTTATTTAGAAAGATTCTTTATTAAAGTCTGCACCTACTCTAGGGCATTAATGACATAACTAGGGATGTCATAGCTATTTGTCCAAGCTATGCATGATAAAGTTTAATTCTGATACATCTTGTTTTGGACACAAAAAGAAGTTGACGATGCACTTTTCGTTTTTTCTTTTATAATATATATATATATATATATATATATATATATATATATATATATATATATATATATATATATATATATATATATATATATATATATATATATATATATTTTTTTTTTTTTTTTTTTCTTTTTAAATTTTAAATATTGATTATTATTTATTAATGCGGTTCTTTTTGTATTGGTTTTCTTTCTTGTTTGGATTTTTCATGTCTTATGTTGATCTTATTTTTTGTATAGTCTCTTACTTTTATTTATTATCTTTTCTTGTGTGTATGTGTTTGTGTTCTCTATCTTGTGTTCGTAAGTTTGGATAACTCTAAACTTATGAAGGTATATATCAAAGTCACATAACAGACATGCAAATCTTTTGATTTTCGTTCGAGTTTGTGTCCAATTGTTTGTGCTTATTGGACATATCTCTTTAGGGTGTGCATAGCCCGACAGCTAATCTATTCATACTTTTGTGTTTGGGTATGTGAGTTTGTGAATGTGAGAATGTTCACTTGTGTATGTGTGGATATGGGTGTGTATATGTATATGCATGTATGTATGTATGTATGTATTCGAGTGTGTGCATGAGTGTGTTTATTTTAATTTGGTTTATTGTTTTTTAATTTGGTGATCTTTTATTTTGTTTACATCTTTTATACTTTTAGGCTTGTGTGTTTTCAATGACTGTATGAGTGGTTTGTGTGTGTGTGTGTGTGTAATAGTTCCTTCGTTTGTCGTTGTTGCCAGGTATTTTATTATTTAGTTATTTTGTTCTTAAATCTTTTTTTTGGTAGCTTTGTTTTATTTATTTATTTTGATTTCTAATTAATATATTTATTTTTTTTAGAAAAAAGAACAAAAAAATGTGGGTCTTTTCAAACCAAGGGTTCTTTGTGTAGTTTCATGAACAATTTCTTGTGGTATAGGAAGTTAAGTAATGATTTTAGCAAAGGATCACAGGCACTCGACTCCATGTTTCGTTGATGATCTCTCAAGTGTAACAAGCAACCTTATTTAAGGGCCCCACTGCATGGCAATAGCCTTGCTACACAAATGGAGAGTGTGGTTAGCACTTTCTCTAACCTAGCTCCTTGGCCTATAGGCGGACATTGATCTGATTTTTTGACTTGACTATAGACATTTCTCGTAATACTTATTCAACGACTTCGAGTTTCAATTTTGATCAAGTACATGCTTCAACCTCTTCTTCGAATCTTGTTCCTTGTCATGTTTATAGTAGTGAAAGAGAGGTTCAAGTTCTTAGCTATATCTAATTTAAATTCTTTGCATTGCTTAGATAATGGTCATATTCATTGGTCTTCTTTCAAAACAGCTTTAGTTAATACTCATTACACCAATAACTCAATAAAAGCTCTTCTTCGTTTAAGGTGTTTAAGAAAAAAGCATTTACAAGAAGATAATCCATTAAGTCCAATTCATTGTTCACAAGTCATTTATGTAATCTATAATATTTACAATAGTTCATTTTTATATGTTGATCAAACTTTTAGGACTGCTTTTATTCGTTTTCAAGAGTATGTT
>CM035416.1:41208695-41298695 GCA_020310875.1 Ceratopteris richardii | reverse complement strand
AACTTATGAACCATGTGCATGGCCAAAACAAATAAACTAAGATAAATTAATATCATGAGGAATCAAAAATACAAATGCGATACCATAGGTTTATTGAGATGAAGTTGTTTAAAAAAGTTGTATGCATATTACGTCACCCAAATTTTCATTAAAATCGAGATCTAATTGGGATAATACACACACTTTTATGGTCTCAAGGTATTGATATGGTTAGCTCTTTTCACAAAAGGTAAAGTTAAACTTAAAAAGTACAGAGTTAGGAGTTGTAAACAGACAAAACTTTGAATTTGATGGAGTTAGCCATCAATGAAGAAAGTTGATTGTGAGCATGTCTAACATTTACCATAATTAAATCTGGTTCAATCAACTTTACCATTGGCTCAGAAGTTTGACCTTGTTTTTAAAGTTCGCCTTTACGAGGATCAAGTTTTATTCTGACTGTTTCTAAGATAGAAAAGTTAGTCCTAAAATTGCAAAAACAATCAGTTAATGTTAGTACTAATATTAACGGTAATGATTAATTGAAATTAATGGAGAAATAAAAGAAAACAGATTCCTTTTAACTAAAAATTTAACCAAGCAGAAATCTGTTTTTGGAGAAACCATTGAACTATCTATTTCTCTCTGTTTGAGTGAGTGTGTGACGTGTGTGTGTGTGTGTGTGTGTGTGTGTGTGTGTGTGTGTGCGCGCGCGCGCGCGTGTTTGTGTGTGTGTGTGAGAGAGAGAGAGAGAGAGAGACCAACAGACAGACAGAAAGAAAGAAAGAGAGAGAAAGAGAGAGAGAGAGAGAGAATTGGAGGGATGGTGAAGAGGAAGGATGAAGAGAGAGGAGTTCAAGATTAGTATGAATCCATATGCTGCCATTAGTGTGATGAGAGAGCTTGAAATCAAGGGTAGCACCCCTTTGGATTATCTCATATTTGTAATATATGAGTTCATCTCAACTCATATCATACGGATCATCTTTCATAAGCTAATATTCAACTCATCGAAGAGTGGAGCAACTTTGGGAGATTTCTTGAAAGCTTTTTCATCAGCCTAAGCTAAGATTTTGAAGGTTTATTTTGGGGAATCGTCTCACATTTCGGGGTCCCTTATCTTCTTCATCAGCTCCTATCTTCAATCCATATTGACCCAATGTTGCTTCATATCATACATTGCATTTAGCCTCTATTTTGAGGATCATTGTGTATTACTTCATATTATTATTTTCACCTGTAAATCAGATCTATTTGTGCAGCTTTTTTGTAAAAATCTGATGCCCACTCCATACACAATATATGGTCTCAACGCAACCATTGCATACATAAATGAGCCACATGCCCAAGCATAGGGAAGCTTCTTTAACAATTTCGGAGCTGATTTATTTTTTGGGCAATCAGTTTTGTTTCATTTTACATATGTTGGCAGTGGAGCTCCAAAAATTCATAATCAGCCATGTGAAATTTTTCTAGTAATTTTTCAAGATACTTTTCCCATGAGATTGGAGTAATTTTCTATCTATATCCCTTATGATCCACATGCCTAAAGTATGCTCTACTGATCCTAGTGTTAGAAAATATGTCAATGGGGCAACCTTCCCCCAAGGACCCCACCTGCAGGTTTATGAATTAAATAAAAATCATTTTTGGAATGATCAAAAATGATCCCATTTCTCCGAAATGCTAAGAAATAAAGTCAATTTTAATTACACCATAAGATAGTACTCATTGAGAGCTATCCAAGCATATATAACACTAGGGTATATGGCAACAATATCATGATCAAAAGCCAAAACCTAATTTCTGTCTTAGTGTGAAACCCAAAGCAAAGTTGACCACTTGTCATAATCCTATTGAACATATTCAATGGTTAAAATTGTGCCAAGTGGCAATACAAAAAGCAGACGGCAGCTTTATAAAAAACCTAGGCACAAAAATCAAAAATCTCTTAATAGCTTATTGGCTGGAAAAAAAAGGGGGGATGGCAGCTTTCGGAGGTTTTTTACATCGGATTTTTGCGGCTTCATCCTATATAAAGACATGGTTAGAGGGCTCTTATTATCACTTTTGGGGAGCCTCTTCATGGGCTTGCTTGGAGGAGGAGATTCATTCAACTTTGGAGAGGTAACATTGTGTTTTCTTCACCATCTACAAGGTGTGCAATAGCTTGGAGCTTATCTGGAGGAGATCATCATCAGCCTTCAGGTTATTGAGTTATTGGACAGCTTGTATTCATCTTGTATATCTTCTATGCTATCTTGTAACTTCAGTTATAGAATGTGAAGACTATATTTGGAGCATGGTTCCTTACATCTCTCTCATGTGTTGTTTATTCTCCATCTTGTCTCTATTTTCTCTATGTCTCTATATTAATTGTGGACCTAGAAACCAACACCTAAAACCTTACATAGAAAATTCTATTTCAAATGTGTTTTCAGGTTGGATAATGCATTCATACTTTCCCTATTTAAAAAATATGATCCATCTGCAATACTAAGATTATTATGTTGACATCTGTTATTTGTTTTGTGTACAAGAAAAGGTCAGCTTCACTTCTCTTAAACCATGTGAAAGCATGAGGGAGTCGAACATTTTACACCATTGCCTTGGTGATTTGCGTTAATGCATATAAGCTCTTTAGCTTGTACACATAATCCTTTTCGTTAGGCTCCTCAAATCCCCCTAATTGTTGCATGTGAAACTGCTCCTCCTCTAAATCTCCATATAGAAAAGCTGTTTTTACATCCATCTTGTCCAAGCTAGCATTCCTCCATCATCTTGTGGAATGTTGAATTGTTCTTTATTTTGCTGCTGAAATTCCCTGTTTTAGACCTCCTACCATCAGTATTGGCCTGATTTTTAACCCAAACATCGCATCAAACTCCTCACTATATTGGCATCCTCTTTTGGCTTAAATATGACGGACTACTCTTCAATTATTTCTTCATTTTCAGCTCTCGTCAATTTGACCCTTTTCTTCTCATTTTCACATGCACCATCTGTTTTAATCATTTGATTCACTGAAAACAGCATCATTATTTTTATTAGTGAATTCCATCTCCCTCCTCCAAAACTAATGTAATCCTTTGAGGTGTCAAGCTTACAAACTTATGGTTCGAGCATACTTCACATCATGGAGACATGATTCTTTGTCAACTTGCAAGCTATGTGCATCATCCTTTTTCCTTCGATGTCACATGCATGGTTGTTTCCTAAGTTAACCTTCCTTATGGGAATTAAAGCATGATTCACATGGAAGAATCCTCCAAAATTGATGATCCATGTATGTGTTGCTTTACCTTGTCTAATGAGAAGTGCTTCAACGACAAATATAGAGACAAATATAGAATGCTAAAGGATGGAGATTGAATGTAGACTTAACCATACTCTCTCAACTATCAAAGTTGGTCAGGCCACTCAAGTCAAAGTCATATGGTCTCATCTACACCTATCAAACAAACACACACATATACAAGGTGGTGTAAAATGTCCACCATAAGGTTTTGAGTGTAGATAAGTTGACCCCCCTTGATCACATAAGTCTTCCTCCATGACCGCCACGTTGAACATGCCAACTCCCACAAGCAATACTCTCTAATCTTGCAAACTGAACTACATTCTCTACAAACACATCTGCAATTCTTGCATTCACATAAATTATATTTAGTTTCTCTAACATATGCTAAAACTATTGGCAATTGCTACTGCAATCCTCCAAGGCTGATGTGACCCCTTCGAGAGTTAACATCTCTTCAATTATATACTCAGCTTCTACATCAAGATATGTCTTTTGTTGCATCTTGTTGAATATAAAATTGAGCTTGATTTCCGTTTGCCATGAAAATTTTACTCTTCTACATGCGGCAATCTTATAAGTCTTTAAGAAAGGTAATGAAACCATACCATCACTTTCGGCTTACTTAGATTTGTCAAGCTTCCTAACGACAAGTGTTACAATTTTTAAAGGTAGGACAAAACATTGGTTGTTAACATGAAATAGAATCGCACATCATCTATTTCATACTAAAACCATCCCATGAATAATTCCAAGTTATACATGATAAACTTTGCTTATCAATAAACTTTCTAATAAAAGCCAACTATTAAGCATTCAGCCATTCAAGACACAACCGTGTTCTAACTATTACTAAAAACACGACCTGAGACCACATGGAAGGACAAGTAAGAAATTCAATCCAAAAAAGTATAGAATGTAACAACCACTTAATTCGATGTTTATTTTCATTATGTATGGGTGTCCAAGACTAAAGAACCACGATTTTAAACTACAAAAAATCGCAAGATTTTATATTGTCCTTCAAGATTCTAACACCATAACTGAGAAACCATTGCTGTACTTATTTGACTCTTGCATACGGTTTCGTGATCAAATGTAATTCGCATGTACCATGTGTGTCATGAAACATACAAAATGTGAGGTTATTTTGTTGAAAAAAAAAAACATTTAAGTCAAAGTAAGGAGGAGCGATTTCTACACCAAAAAACCCTTTTTATTAACCACCGAACAAAAAATGGAACCATAGAACAAATATCAATAGTTAACCTAGAATTAACTAAATCGGGTGTGAGGATATCACTTTATCAAACATATGTGATTGACCATAAAGTAGACTCATAGTCTCTAGTTCAGTTTATAGAGTACTTAGCAACTAAAATTTGTGGTACTAGCAATTTTGGATAGAATCACATTCCTAAGTTCCCACTCTTCAAACCGTGGTTTAATGGTCATTCTGACCCCCCCAAAAGACTACTAGATACTATGGGAATTGATATTTACATTTATGAAAAGTTAGAAAACACTTCACAAGATAGAAAACTAAGTTTACTCAAAACAACTTATATTGATATGTAGTCTTAAAGCACCACTATGAGTTATGACTTCCAAGGGTGCATTACAAGTCAAAAATGCACGACCTTGCAAAATCAGGATTACAATATACACTTCCGTTGATTAGGAATTGAAGAAATACGTCCCGTTGTAACATATGTGAACCATACGGCAAACAGATACGGGTATGGAAGTAAGAAAAAAGTATGGAATTTCTTTAGAAATATCGTACATCTAGCACACGAAATACTGAAAATCTAAAATTCTCGTATATACAAAATAGAGGTACAAAAAATTTCATACCTCAACCATATGCATACGTCTTCATACGTACGACATTTTTTCCATTCAAGTCATAAAATAACTATAGTCTCAACAATTTTCCAACTTCTATATAAGGTAACAATATGAGCCTATCAATGCTTTCACGAACATAGCATTATTAATTAGTTCACATGTAAAATATAATGGTCTCTACTACATAGATTTTAGAAACCATCTTATACATAGACTCCCTTATGGAACATTTCTTATGGTCCATCCAAATCCATATATTCAGCTCAAAACAGTATAGTTGAAAGCCAAACTTGACTCCCATTGTTTAAACACAATAAATCAAATAAGTCGTGCGCTAATACCAAACATGCCATTAATCTATACTCGTAATAGATCTGGATGCCTAACCAAAAAGCTCTCCACTTTCTAACATTATGAAAATTTCACTCTTCAAATCACAAAAAAAAGGTTCGTAAGAAGCTTCAAACACATAACATGAAGGGTACGCGTCACTACCACACTTCCCCTTGATGCAATAAAAAATTGTAGAATAACATAAGTTATATATCTAAAATGGTGGTGCACATGCTCTTGATAAGTATCACAAATATAATTAGAAGGTAAAGAAACCTTAACGCAAAATGAATTGTTAAGATCATACCCATAAATATTGCAACCATCAAGAAAAGAGTTCCTTCCCCCGAGTTTTCAACACATAGGACAGCTAATGAAGCGTAAACCCACAAATACCATTTAGCCAAAGTCCATGCGCAAAGCTCCAAAGAAAAATCAACCAGCAAAAGGAAGGTAGACATTACTATACCTAGAGCAGAAAGAGTTTGTGACTTCCAGTAGACAAAGTTACACACTATTGTGTGTCTTTCCTTAGAAAAGGTGCATACAACTATTTTTATGATTATGGAAGCAAACAAAAGCTGAATTGCTTGGTTGATGAATAGGTAGATTGTGGTACTGGTAACAAGACTTCCTCATGACTCCAGTCAACCCAATGATCACTCAAACATGTACATATCAGTTGTATGATGGTGTGGTTTGATCCCCAATCATAACAAATCTAGCGATTTTAAAGAACACCGTCCAACATTGGCATAAGAGATGTCTAACTCTATTTCAACAAGCACCAAAGAGAGAGTCTTATCACCTTATTGATAATATTTCCTATTATCAAGATGCAAATGTCGTCATGAATAACGGGGTAGAACAAATTCCAATTTTCGATTGTGAATATCTGGTAGATACATTCTCATTTAAAAGGAAACTAAAGATGTATCTTAAAAACCACGAAAATGTGATGATTTAAAGAATTCATAAAAGTCCAAAGGCAAGGTCAGATTTCATATACGACACAAACAGTAGTGCACCTATGTATGTAATCATATAAAAAAAACCCAAACAAGCAAAAATTAGATTTCTACTTCATAAAACCTTAAACATGTGGAGTGACGAAGATGTATAAACATACGATGATAGGCTTTATCCTTACCACCAACACGTGACTACGATTAAAACAAGGCACTCGTGCGATGGTGCCCGAAGTGAAAGTTTAGGACCAACCAACATGTGCCATTGGGAAAAGTTACCTTCCATGGGTGTGTGTCAATGTATTTTTCCTAATTTACTTCTTAGATACAAGCTATATGAGGAAAACAAAGGAAAAATGTTAGAGATAAACTCGCAGTACGGGCACCATTCTTAAGGGTACATATAAGAAATTACATAGACTAAAAGTAAGTGTGTATGAAGGTATCTATGTGTAAGCATCAGTAAAAGGCATAGGTCACTTAGTAGGAGTAATAAGTATGTATGTATGTTTAGATACATACACCCTATGGATCAGACTTCAATATGCATATGCATCAATCTAGAGATAAGTATGTATGTAAGTAAGTAAGTAAGTAAGTAAGTATGTATGTATGTATGTATGTATGTATGTATGTAAGTAATATGTTTGTATGTATGCATGCATATATATATATATATATATATATATATATATATATATATATATATATATATATATATATATATATATATATATATATATATATATATATATATATATATATATGCATAGTTGTTATTGACGGGATTCTGACTTCTGACCGCTAACGAGTCCGCCAAAATGTTTACAGACATGATCTTTTTTTAAAGCATAAATTTCATAAAAAAAGCATATATGTACTCATAGAGGCATACATGCATAATGTCTCTGCACAATAAACATGTTGCATGCATTATAATTTATGCATAATAATAAATTGAATATATTATTGTGTACATGTCTTTAGACTTCAGCATATATGTCAATGTGTCATATTGCATAATTGCCCAATGCAGACTATGCCATCATGGTATATGCATGTGGCATGAATCATGATGCATCATTAGCAATTGCCAATGAGCATAATGTTTTTACAAGATGGAGCAAATGGCTTGAAAATTGAAGATTCAAGTCCCTCCTCTAAGCCGCCTCTTCACCTCCTTACTTCCACCTGCGAGGAACTCGTGAGCTTGTTGATCCTTTGATTGTCCACACTATAGGTATTTTTGACCTCTGTATCCCACGAGAATGAGTATGGTGACTCTGCTGCAGTATACCGTCATATGGTGCACTTTTCTACATAACATAAGGTATGTAGGTGCTCAATATGTGCTAAAACCGAATTCAGAAGCTAATAAGTGAGCACACCTGGGCAAAAAAAACAAGTAAAGTCTGAATCGGGTTGCTAACGGGTTAGCATAGGAAGTTAGCATAGGGTTAGCTAAAGCATCCGGAGGCAACTATGTATATATGTATGCATGTATGTATGTATGTATGTATGTATGTATGTATGTATGTATGTATGTATGTATGTATGTATGCATGCATGCATGCATGCATGCATGTATGCATGCATGTATGTATTCATGTATGTATGTGTGTATTCATGTATGTAGTCCTTTCAAGAACATTGGAAAAATACATAGAAGACCATCATGGCCCCTACGCAAGGATGTCATGCATAAGTGTATGCATGTGTGTATGTATGTATGTATGTATGTATGTATGTATCCATGCATGCATGTATGTAATTTATTACGAATGAGAAACCTAGTCAAAATAAAGAGCACCTTAGCAGAAAATCAGGCCACATATCGCAGTCGAAATCAAGGATCAACAACAGCAGCTCATAACCCCGGTCACTTAAGCTATCATGAAATAAGAGATGATAGAGAATATATATATATATATATATATATATATATATATATATATATATATATATATATATATATATATATATATATATATATATATATTGCAAAAAGTATCTAAATCAAGCAAACAAATGTGTTGAACAGGATAATCTGAATTGAGAAGATGCTGTGACTTACTTCATGCTTTAACAGTGCACTTTGGCAGCGCAATGCAGAGATTAAAGCTTTCACAGCATCCTCTCCACCATCATTTCTGAGAGCAAATAATGCCGTGTAGCGATCGTACATCTCCAAAGTCTCATCAAGAAGCATCTTCCTTCAAACAAAATTTCACTCACAAGATAGGAAACCTATAGCACAAAAATCAATATGCATGGAAAGGAGTTCCTAAAGAAACTTTAGAATATCTCACCTCAGTTCCTGAATTGAGGTAATAGTTGCTGGCATGGCAGGATCTACTGTTAAAAAACGGGACTCTATATTGTTCACAGATTGAGCTTGTTCAATCCGTCTCAAAGCTAAGGAACAAGTCTCTTTAACCTCCTCAGCAGGATCTTTACTGAGTGCTTTTTGCAGTATATCAATACAATCCATCTTTCCAATAGCACCAAGAGCTTCAGCAGCCTGCAATAAAGAATTAATGTATAAGCATGTCACTTCGAGATGTGACACAGGAATAAACGCTGCTCTAAATGGAGAATTTGTAAGACCAATCAAACCCTACCTCATGCCGAACTATGGCATGATATGATTCTGTGTTCTCTAAGATTCCCTTCAAAGCTGAAATAGCCTCTGTATCCTGCATCTGCCCCAAAGCAAATGCAGCCTCGTGCGCTAACAAGTTTGATGAGTCCTTTGTAGCTGCATATCATTCAACAATACAACATCAAAAACAGACTGCAATGTTATTTGTAATATAATTACATTCTTAAGTGAAAGAAAAGAGCACCAGAATATGAGATTAAGCCTTAGACTTCAAATGCTATTGATACCAATGAAGAGAAGTGCTTGGCAAGATCTCATTGAAGCACTTCTCACTGCACAAGATGATGCAACAACGTACGTAGGTTGTGGATTTTGGAGCATCTTTCCATGTGACACCACGCAAGGATGCCTTTGCCTCCTACACTCCAGGTCACATTGGCAAGGATTACTTACGAAACAACTATGCATGTAATCTTGAAAGTAATGGGATGATGTACTTTGAAGTTTGTGCTTGCAAGTGGTTAGGAGTTACTTCTCCCTCATGTAAGGTATGTTCCAAACATCAAAAAGTGCCTTCTTTCATTTAGACAGCTTGACACCTCAAGATATCACACTACTTTTGAAAAGCCACAACTACACAATGGATCGATGCTGAATACCAAGGGTAATAGAAAAAGTATACTATTATTTGCAAAGTCAACCGTCACCGGGGAAATGTCTTGCAATATCATATGCATGAGTTCACATATGGAGCCATGCCACAAAATGCTTTAACATATGAGCCAAAAAGGATATACAAAAACTCTCTTTCTTTGGTAAAATTGATGTAAAAAAACAGCTTTTGAATCATCATAAATACATACTTGGCAAACAAGTGAAGCCTTTGTATCCAACTTTGGATCAAAGCGGAAGAAGAGCAGATTAGATCTACCGCCTGATCTACTAAGCTCAAATTATTCTATGCTTGTAATATCTAACCACTCTAAATCCCTCAAACTTGGTCAAGATTTAATCTCAATAATGAAGCATATTCTATGGCTATGAATCCAACTGCAAACTTTAGGTGCTTTATCAATGTCGTGTCATCAAAATCAGTCCACATCATCAAAAATAAAGCCCACAAATAGCTTTTAGCATCACTGCACACGAATAGCTTTTATGAGATTTCTTCGCCAAAAACCTATCGCCTATAATCACGATTTTGGATGCAGTCATAGCTCTAATATACAACATCATATACACACACTTAAGGGAGTGACTATTGCATATGGTCATGGCTTTGATGTTGTTAGCATGGATGATGTTGTACTAAAGTCATGAGCAACTCGAAACCTTAAGATTTCTAATGTTCTTTATGGACCAGATATTAAGAAGAATTTGCTCTCTATCTCAACTTTTATAATAGATGGTTATTAAATAGCCTTTGAGAAAGATTCATGTCAAATTCTCACTCCAAATGAAGAGCATTGACTTTTACAAGGTGAACATAGTGAGATGTTTGTTTTATCAAAAATCAGTCATGCTAGTATTGCAAGGTCATCTATATGGAACTTTCGCACGCTAGATACGGACACATCAATGATGAAGCTCTCACGCACATGGAAAAAAAAAGGCATGGTTGAAAATTTGCCTACTTTCATTTTAGCAAACAATGCAGATTCATGCAAAGGATGCTTAGAAGCAAAATTACACAGATTACCTTTCAAGAGGCATGGATTTATCAGGACTACAATGGCACGTAGTATGTTAACTTCGAAAAAGCTTTCTCATAAACTTTGGTTTCATACCATTCATATAGCTAATAATGTTTCAAACAGGGCATCTACAAAAGCTTTGAAGATACTTACACCTTGTGAAGTTTACTTTGGTAAGAAACCTGCACTATTTTAGAGTGTTTGGTTCTCAAGCATATGTTCATATTGAAAAAAGGGATCCTCATGAGCTTGATGAAAAAGCAATCAAATCTGTTTTTCTTGGTTATGGTATAGAAAGCAAAGAGTACATGTTCTATGTATCATATAGAAGTAAAATTTTGCTCTCATGTAATGCATATAATGCAGAAAATCGGATTTATGACAAAAATTCAGAAATTCCAAATAAAATCAGAAAATTCTCCATTTTTTGAAGGAAATTTGGACTCTTCTATTCAGCCATATACTGACAAATTCAAACCCCTCAATCTTCTCAACCTGAATTCGAATTTCAGTCACCACAATAAAGTTAGTAAAGTTTGAGGACGGGGACCAAGAGAAGGACAAATCACAAGACAATGTTGTCCTCAAGACGGGAATAGAGTTGGGGGATGCTTCCTTGGGATGGCACCAAAAAAATATGGATTTTTTTTACATAATCAAAAGAAAATCATGTACAATGAATGTATTAACATATGAAATGACCAATAACAACAAAACCATAGAAAAACGGTATTTTTTAAGTAGAAACATGTATGAAGCATGTTGAACATTCAAAGTCGATTGCACAAGTAGCAAGTGACAAATCATATGTATTTCATCATTAGTAAAGTGTAATTAGTAATTACACACGTGACACATGCAAATTGCAATGCACATTGCACACATGTCACATTATACATAAACATATGACACACATGCACACATGGGTCATGGCACATACACTGTACACATACACTAAAGTCTAACACACACACTTAAAAATTATATGCAAATTGCTCTCTTTTATAACTTATAAGCTTCTAGCCGTTTACACACATGTCACACGTGTATTTATAGTATATACTTACATGCCTCTGGGTGTATTGGGCTAAGACTCCGAGGGCTTGAGGCTTGAGCGTTGGGGCTGTGGGCTGATAGGCTATAGCTTTAGCCTTCAAGTTGAGAATGAGCAAAACAACAAGCTTGAGAGTCGGGCTGCAAGCAGTGTTCGAGCAAGTCGGAAGAGCGAAGTAAGTTCACGAGGGGTCAGGTGGGTCAAAAATCGACAAAAGAAGGGGAAAAAAAAAGTCGACCGAAAACGCGTTTCCGAGAGGAAACGGATTGCCGAAATGCTCGTGCCGTTTTCGACATCTGGAAATGGCGTTTCCAGTAACTATGGGTTGAATATGAGTCAATGGATGTATATGTTACACACGAAGGATTTGAAAGCGCAATTGGCAAACATAGATGAGATCATTCCAGATGCATCACTCATTTCTACACTACTCAAGGATTGTCGAAATCTTTTCAAAGTTTTGTTGCTACACTCTGTTTGGTTGCAAAAGGAAACCCAAATATGTATACTTTTGATGAGGTTGTGTCACTTCCTTTGCAAGAAGAGCAATCAAGAGTGAATAGAAGTGGTTTACTGAAGGGAATGCAAGCACTTGCTATTACACAAAAGGGAAAAGGCAACTATGGTTCAGCTTTGGGTTCATCAAAACCAAAGCCTCACTCTTCCTCTTCTACTTCTTCCTCTCTTGATGGTGATATACAAAAGAAAAAGAGATGCAAGTATCGTCGAAAAGTTGCACATACCACTGATGTATGTAGAAAACTTGCCAAGCGTAATGAAAAGAAGAAAGAATCCAGCATGTCTATTGTTGAGAATAGATCTAATGCAAAAAACGATGAAGCCAACGTTGCTCAAGATGTTTGGAGGTGTTGTTACATGTCATTATGATTCATCAACATTCTACATGTATGATTATGAATGAGGTTGATTCATATTGGTTTTTTTCATAGTCAACATTCTACATGTATGATTATGAATGAGGCTGATTCAGATTGGTTTTTTTCATAGTGGTGCTTCAAAGCATATCACTTCAAGCAAAAGATTTTTTGCATTTTTGAAACATGTGCCCAAGGGAGGACATGTTGTATGTGCAAACAATGCTTCTTGTCCTATTATTGGAGTTGGAGACATTCAGCTTACGTCTGCAAATGGAAGTATTGTTACTCTCAAGAATGCATTTGTATGTACTCTAAATCAAGAAGAATTTGATTTCGGCTCCTACTATTGCTAGTGCCTGACTTCATGTACACTTTGTTGATAACGAAACATATAGCTCATGCTTTCAACAATGGCGATGTTATTGTGATGTCGGGGACTTTATGCAATGGCTTGTATCAATTGGATACATATAAGAGAGTTTCCTAAAATGCCTTTCTTACACATACTTCTTATATGGCTGAAATGGAGTTATGGCATGCTCGTTTTGGTCAGTAGTTTGCTTTACTTGCAAAAGGACATGATTATTGGTTTGCCCATACTTTGGTCCATTGAAAAGCATGCATGTGAAGGTTTTATACTTGGAAAAATGCACCATGCTCCTCTTCCCAAAGATGGTGCTACACATGCTACACGAAAATTGCAACTTATTCATAGTAATATATGTGATCCGACCAAGACTCCATCTTTTGGCAAGCATGTATACTTCGTTACCTTCATTGATGATGCAACACGCCATACTTGGGTGTATCCTATGAAAGCGAAGAATGAGGTATTCTCTTGCTTTGAAATATTTTTAGCTATGGCTGAAAATTTATGGAAATATGCTTTTGACTCTTTGCACAAATTGTGACGATGAATATGCTTTCAGTTCCTATCTCGTCTCTTTTTCTATTGTCTGCACTCTCTCATCTACATTCTTTGGTTCAAGTACAAGGTTTCTAACTTTCTAGTGTCTGGAACATCTTGAGAACCTGTGTGAGTCTTACCTACTTCCAATAAATTCAATGCTTACAAATTAGACAAACAAAATAATCAATCAATTCCATGCATCTATCAAAAACCAAGGATCTAAAGATCAACATGCCTAAGAAATTCAATGAAGATCGCTCAAAGCCAAGGCATTCATACAAGTCAAGCTATACATATTTACATGCAATTGAAGAGATGTCCTTATGATATTCCTATGGTGGGGTAGGATTCATTGGAACCCTTCTTAGTGGAAAAGTTATATCTTGGTTTGCGTCAACCATGGAGAAGAAAATGTCGATTCTTTAAAAATATGAAGCATTACTTAGCGAATTCACAACCATGTTTGGAGACACCAGATTAGGCCGAGTAGCGAAAACCAAGCTTTGAAAGTTATGACAAGGTAATTGATAGATGTCTACATATGCACACAAGTCTAGATACATTGATTTATGATCTCACTTGAGTATTTCATTAGTCACCGTCCTCTACCAAAGAAGAATTCAAGTCATAGCAAATGCATATGAACAATAAAAATTTCCAACCCTCAACGCCACAAGAAGAGAGCAAAAAATGAAGAGAGAATATAATATATAGTGCAATGTGTCCAAGAAATCTAGAGTCTCAAGAGTAGCTACAACCATCCTTGAGTATGGAAACAAGGATGTTTAATGGTACATGAGACCATACAAAAAAAACCTAGACAAAGGAAACCGTCTCTCAATCCAAGTCACACACATGAAAACCAACCTTGTCATAATCCAAATGAATTTGCCCAAAGGAACCTTTCCCTTAACATCTTCATTGACTCTCAAGCTTCCATATACATATCAAATCTCAATACCACAAAAAACTTATCTGGCATGAGTTGAAGTTGGGGATGAAAGAGCTCTTACCTCTAGAAATAACATTATAGGGACACCACACCTCAAATTAACTCTTTTTGACTCTATATCTTTTGAATATTTCAATGTTATACCACTCCCTCAAACCCAATCATACTTGGTATGCCTTTGCTCAAGAAACATAACTCAGACATTTATGGGGTTGAACAAAAGATTTCACATTATAAAAATCAAGCAAAAACAATCTGCTTGGATGCCAAAGCTTTCCTACTCACTGCAAAGCAAAAACTAACCTACATGATATCCCATCAGGCTCAAAAATTTAATAAAGATGATTGCATCAAACTACCAAACCAATATCAAGAATATGAAGATGTCTTTGAGCAAAAGATTGCAAACATTCCATCTGAACATAGACCCTATGGTTTTACTATAGAAGACTAAAGATTGTACCTTAGAGATCCAAGGGAACCCAACCGCCTCATGCATCCATCTCAAGGCAATCTAGTTGAGTTATATAAGAATATCAATGAAAATCTAGGCAAGAGGTTTATTAAACATTCCAAATCTCCAACTGGAGGCCCAATCTTGTTCATGAAAAAGCCATAAAAAGATAGATGGGATTACTTAGTACATGTGTGAACATATTGAAGGCCCCAAAAGTCAATTATTAATAAAACTAAGGTCCTATCTCACTTAAAAATTGAAGAGACTTCTACACAAACCTAACTTTCCATAGCCAGCCCTCTTTTTTTCTCAAGAGCTTCTCTTGCCTTGAACGGTTTCTCTTTCCTTACACAAGTTCTCTTTCCTTTAACCAAATTGAGCATATATAGTATCAATATGAAGCTCTCAAACTTCTGTTTCAAGTAACCTCGTTTCTTTGAAAGAGATTGCAGCAAACATTTTTCTACTTCAAAATGTGGCAAAAAGAAGGCACTTTGTGGCATTTAAATAATTTTCAGAACCCTCAGTCTTCACGATGAAGTTGCTATATTTGAAAGACACTTTCAAACGAAGGTGCAATTGAAGCAAAGTTTCAGTTTTTTAGAGCTTGAAAAGTGGGAATTAATGTACTTAACTTGAGGGTGGCTGAATGTTTGGAAAAAATATTTACAAAAGATTTAAGAAAATTTAAAGTCTTTGAAGTGCTCAAAATTAGGGCTTTTGGAAATAGCTCCCTATCCATTTGTTAATGAATTACCTATGAAAATCGAAATTGATCTTGCAAAATTTATTCAAAAAGTTGCAATTTCAAGTTCTTAAAAAATTTTGAGAAAAACTTCATACACTGATATCTTTTTCAAAAATTAGTTACCGTGTAGCTTGACAGATCCAAGCCAACTGCTAAGCACCCTACACTCGCTCTCTCTAGCTTCAAAATTTTGGATTTGAATCCCTCAAAGGCTAGAGCTCTCTATGCACTATGAAAATTCACAGCTTCCATGAATGCACATTGCATATAAGCATTCTTGTAATATAATAAGTGCATGACCATGGAACCCTGCTGTTTTCTATTCTTTATGTTGGTCTTGTAGGTCGGATACCCAAAATAGACCGACCTTTAGTCGCATGGGCCAAGTTCTCACCAAATGAACATTAATATGGCTTCCTTTCTTTCTTCTTCTCTCTTGCATAGAGAGACAAGGGCTTCCACCTTGCAAAGGGAGATTAGGAATCTTAATCATAAGCTAATGAGACGAGATTCATTTATTGTTTGGCTGAGACTTTGGGAGACGGAGACCGAATACTTATCAAAAGCCTGAAAATATGGCGCACTTATGGAGATAAGCGTGTTATGTATCTAATCGCCGACCTGTAACAATACCTCATACACCCTGCCTCATAGTTGACACCTTATAACTAGTCTTATGGTCCCATGATCCATACGGGTGTTACAGCATTGGAGATTAATAGAAGATCAGAAGCTCTTCTCTTCCCTTATGACTTTGCAGCATAGGCTGCGGGTCAGTTTTCCTAGCATCATCATAGATGTTCCACGCAACAACTACTAAGGCTCCATTCTTCAATAGACCGTCTCACAAAACATGGCGTGCTTATCTATGCTGTTAATAGGCCATCTCACAAAAAAAAAGCGGCTCCATTCTTCAATAGACCGTCTCATAAGACATGGCGTGCTTTGTCTATATCTATACTATTAGCAGGCCATCTCACAAAACAATGCGGTGCCGCCTTTAAGTTCCTAATTTATACAAGCATCGTTCCTCGAGGCACAAACTCGCAGCTCCATGGATAAAAGAGAAAATGCGGACTGCAACTGCGTGAAATAGTCAACCTCTGGGGTTGAAAATTTGGTTTTGACTTTGAGAGTAGTAATAGGAGAAGTTCAGAAGAAAAAGATCGGAGAATTACGAGTGTACCAGAGATGAGAGCGTCCCTGGGAACTGAACCTTTGAGGTTTCGCAGAGAAAAAAGGGCCCGGAATCGTTCGGATATGGGCAACGAAGGGTTCAGCAGCTGCTTCGCCAAGAACTCCTGCGTTACCGACGATGCAGCTGACAGTGTTTCCTCCATAGCGTTGCCTGAAAGCGGAGTTGCAATAAGCAGGAGGTTTGAAATTATACCTTTTGTTCTTCACAATATTTCTTTCTGTTTTTCTGATGAGAGGTTTAACGAGGGGCCTAAAATGGAACATTGAACAAATTATTTAGGAGGAAATCGAGATGCTCTTTCTTCACATACACACGAACCTAACAAAGGCAGCATAATGGGACACTATGGCATCAAGTGTGATGTATGGCCGAATTCTCTATACTACGCACTAGAATAAACTTAGCACATGTTTGAGTATGCATGTGTGTGAATGAATACTCATGATCGATTAGAAGATTTATCAAAGATTACAAGTCCTCCCTCCACAATCATCACTTGAAGTTTTGTGATTTTTAGATAGTAGAGCCTCCCTAACAACCATTCGAGGAGATTTTTTGGTGTGCATAAAATTGCACTAATACTTGGGGATAGCACATGCAAAATAAAGTAGAGCACTCACATTGAACAAATTGCGGAACACAAAATAGCATAGAATTAAATTGAGATTTCATGTTTCTATGGGGAATGCACATGCAAAAACAAAATAGATCACACACAATAGACAATTTGTAAAGCGCAAAGGAGAGAGTATACATTGGGATCCGACTATAGATTAGAGTGACATTTCCAATGTCATGGTAATATTTCTCATGTTTTTAATCAAGAGTACTTTGGCGATGAAGTCATCAACTTATAGATTTGAGAAGAGGATCTCATTAAACATCTCATGTGACATAAATGATCTTGAAAAGAGAATGGATACACAAAAGAAGTTAGATCAAAAGGCTCCAAAATACAAAACAAAAAAGTTCTACAAAATTAAGATGCACTCATATACACATGATAAAATGCAAATGGAAATGATAAATGGAGATAAAGTAGGAGATCTTTAATTTTCAACACCCTCTCTCAAACTCCACTTTGAAGTGGATGGAACCTACAAGGTCCATGAAGTATGGGAGGGGAGTTTCATCATGATTCAAAAGATGGCATTCTCCAAGCATAGCAATCTTGGAGGTGCCCATGAAAGATCTATGTGAACTCTAGAGAAGGTCTAACATATATGTCTACTAGAAAGTAGAAGCACTTATGTGCCACTTTTACCCAAAAGAAACATATGATGTATCAACCCCTAAACTTATGACACTTCACCTATAAGTTCTATAAAAGTATTTGAGTCACCACTTTTAGAATTTGTTATATAAATATGTTATAATTCAATGTGGTTTTAAGTGCATTAGCATTACATGTGTTGATCTATGCATATCATCCATCATCTTTCTTTTTCTTTACTCTCTTGTTGCCTCTCTTCTTGCATCTACTATTCCTTTAGGCAGTTAACGCTCCATCTACTTGTATTAGAGCTAGGTTTCAGTTTTTGGATTCACCCTTTCTATTTGCAAAGGTACAACACACTTTTCTCCCCTTCCAAAGATCTATGATGAGAAGCTATAAGTTATATCTTTGATAGTGTTTTTGTAAGAGATGAGATATGCGTTGCTCCCCTATGATCAAGTGAAGGCATGAAAGATGTTGTTTCTCTTCATTAACATGGCCGTCCTCCTTGTATGATCTCTATCTTCGTTGCCAAGTATTTTGATCTCTATCTATGTTTCCAAGTAACTAGTAATCATTATAAGTTTAGGAGTATGGTTATGATTGACATTGGATCTATATAGTGTTTCAAAGCTTGTACTAACTCCAAATATAGTAGGCTTGCTTCCTTAGTGTTGTGGTTATAGCCTCAAGAAAAAAATTTGGTGTTTCTCCACTCTGAGTGCCAACCATAGATTTCTTATGAATCTCCTAACTCAAAGTGCTCCACATATGTCATCATAGACCAGTTTACCACCAAGTGCACTATTGCTAATAGCTCTGCAAAACATATCCCATGATGATGATAAGCTACATAACAACAAGACTGCTTACATTTCATTATTCATCACCATTTTTTGAGCCTATAACTGAGAGAATATAACATCAAACTGATTTAGATGAGCAACAACACGATTTGTGGCCTTCATGCGAAGGTCATATAACTTTCTCATCAGATACACTTTATTTGATGTCCTATCTTTTTCATATGTGTTGCATAACTTCTTCCAAAGCTCCTCTCCACTTTCATGGTTCAATACTATGAAGTAAACATTATCTTTCAGATGCAATTGAATGTTAGAACTAGCCATTTCATCCAACTCATCCCAATCATCTTCATCCATGTCAATAGGCTTCTTTGAGATTCCATTTACTAGCTTCCATTGCCTCTTGTGAATCAACACATCTTTAATATGATTCTTCCATAGAGCAAAGTTTGTGCCAACAAATTTTTGGATCTCAAAATGGTCTTTTCCTTGACGTGCCTAAGATACCTGATGCCATGATGATAGAGAATTGACTAGAATGATAATGGAGCTATAATAGTCCGAACATCACTAAGGCTCAAAAAAGGATGAGTAAGTGTCAGATTCTGGGAAAAATTCAATAGAGTCTCCCTAAAAAATGATTAATGAATAGCAATGACCAACCAAAAATATAATGTGAGAATATATGTGCTCACATGAATAGGTGTGTCAAGGAGTAAAATCGACCATTGTATAGTTGAAAAAACTAAAATTTGGAAAAATTTTGCCATGGTCTTCTGTGCAAAATGAGCAATGACTAGTGCCAGAAAAACTCACTAAATTGCAAGCACTGACATGTGAACCTGCATGGTGAATCGCTGACTCCACTGCATATAACCACTTAACCGAAAGAAGCCAACTAGGCTTACAAAGCATCTATGAACAACTATCATACATCTCCTATGGTGAGGTTGGGTAAGTCCACTTGCATCACCGAAGAGACCCCAACATCTAGGTGTCTCTCAGTTAAGAAAACCTCACCACGGCCCTCTTTATTATTATTCAAAGGCTTTATGCAAATACATAACCGCTATATCAATGGCCTTGTCGATGTAAATAAGCCATATCCACAAAAGCATATATAGTGTGTATGTGCTCAATATACGTAGTAAAATGGCACTGAAAAGTTGAATTCACAACAAAAACACTAGGCAACAATGCCGACAAGTGTTTGTCAACTCTCTTCTTTAGGCCAAAAAACATGCATAAATTTGTGACGGCTGCTCCCACCACAACTGAAAACATTTCAAGAAACATGTAGATTTACTAGCGTGGATGAAAACACATCCTCAGAGATGAATATTTGTTGTCAGAGAAGTATAAAAGCATGCTCTTTGTGATGTTCTTGAAGACGTGTAATGAGAACTACGCATGGAAGTACTCCAAAATGACTCCAAAAATTACCCCAAAAATGCTTCAAAATAGGTTTTGAAAGCAAAGAATGAAGCTTTGAGAGCCCAAAACATGTTCAAGGTAATTTGAACCTTAGTCTTTCCCCTTTCCCAAGCACCACAAGAGTGTAGCTTAGTGGCAAGATATTGTCGGTTAAGCGAGCTCCGGGGATGGGTGGCCTCCCAAGAAGTACTAGGAACCTTTGTCTTCCTTGATCGTTGAGGTCCTCCCTCGCACATAGCCAACAACACTAATGGGGACTTCAGTGACTCGGATGACAAGGTATGCCAAGGTTTGAGCCTTGGTCTCCACCTAGATCATAAGCCTTGGGTGGGTGGGCGGCTGCTCTCTTCGCTCGCACAAAAGGAGCAAAGCTTTTGTCTTCAAATGCTTTGATACCAATGAAGTAATTCATTGGTGATGCACCATAGTGGACTCTCCTTCTCAAGAACTCCATGATGATGCAAGCGTAGAAAACCAAGCTCCATAGGCCACAGACAATACTCCACACAGAGGCTAAAGAATACGTAGGAAACACAGTGCACAAGGGGGCACGAACACAAATTTCTTACGTTTTACAAATGCGGTCGAACCTTCGATCTTTGGCTGATCAAACCACTATATGTTTTATTAAAGAACATATACAAAAGTATCTGATGGCCATTTGGCCTTTCACATGGACACTGATGGTAACAATACATACACAACACACACATGCATACACACACATATGCACATATATACATACACACACATGCTTATATACATAAATGCATACATGTATGCATATTATTATATGATGATCACTTAGGGATTAGTGTGTGAAATCTCCCTTAGAGATATGCATTCGTGGACTCTCACATGATTTTCCATGTGGTACCCATGTGAGAGGCCACATGGTTCCATTTGTGGAACATGAAAGGGAGAGGGAATATATGGAGCTTAGGTACGAGTTTGGGAGGATAATGTATGTGATATCTCCATGTGCATAGTACGACTGCCCATATATGTAGGTCATAGATTCTTTGTCAAAAATCAGGAGCTTCATTGGGATTCAACAATTGGTATTAGACCAGTCTTGAAGCCCACGTGCAAACGCCATCAAAAACAAAGGGAGATTCACTTTCATGCATGAATGAAGATGCCTACATCCTACATAGACAGCAAAGCCCACACACATATGCAAGAGAAAGAGGCTCTAGGGCCTCTCTTCCCTCACCTCCTCCTCTTGGGTGAGCATACAAGAACTCTTGCACCCTCTTTATACCTGATTATTGTGTGAAAGGGACCATATGCGAGATATTTCATCCCTACACAGATGAGTTCATGTTCGGACATTGGAAAGCCTAAGCGCTTAGCCAAATCATTCAGGGCTACATCTCATTCTACTACAACTCACATGAGAAAATGTGTGGGAAGACATACTTGATGTTTTCACTTTATCACCATGAATAAATAGTAAACGCAAAAAGTAGGAGAATCTCCTGGATATAGGAGAAGCCAAGCTATGACTTATCTGTTGAGGGAATCAATTCAATCACCCCGTAAAGTGAAGGAACACTTTTAGGAGTGGGAAAATTCAAAGTTCAAATGACTTGTGTGTATAAAACACCACCTTCTAGACAGGGGGATATGAGCTAGCATTGAGAGCTATTGAGCTGCAACTTTGGGCATACGTTGAGCTCTACTACTGTATGAGTAGTCCTCTACACTTCCCATGTATCATACGTGCATTCTCACTTACTACTTGATACATTTCTTCATGATCATTTTTGTGTACTGCTATCTGTCATTTCTTCATATATTTTCAGTGATCTTGCAGAAGCCAGTTCTCTGTGTGTACTCCATCATTTGATGCACTTTAACTTAATATAGTTAGAGTGAAGTTTCTAGTATATAATTACAAAGTTTCATTACATTTGGTTCAGCAAAACTTGAGATTTTTTCATGAAGTAGTCTATGTCTGCACATCACCTTGTTCATGAAATGTCGGGATGACCTCTTAAGGTTGTTAAACTTATTGCTCAGTGTATAGTCACACTAAATTCATGAAATAATTTGTGTTAGCTATCTATACACTTGAATTAGATACGTGCAAAAGCTCTCTAGTCAATTCATACCAGGTTGTGAGCTTTGTGCAAAACACTGAGCACTAGCAATCCCAAAATAGAAGGTTTTCTCATAGAACTGGTACATGCAAGTTATTTGTTTTGGCATAATCATTTGGTAATGATGCTCCAAAGCACATGGTGGTTCTAAATCCATATTTGAGAAGCTAAAGGTGTCTACTAAGGTCCCCTAAAGTTACATTGGTAGGTGTAGAGTAGGTTTTGTGCAACACCAATTCATCTCTAGATTGTATCCAACCGTCTCCTCACAATTCGTGCATGGAAGCCCTTCTTCTCCAACAAATACAGGGTATAAATTTTTGACACATACACATGGATTTTTTGCCTTTTTGGGGAAGCTCTTCCAAGAGATATTGGGGGAATTCGGTGAAACAACCATCCACACATGTATATGTGGGATGTGGCTGATGGAACAAGAACAAGAGATTAGGTGAGCAAGCTTCTTAGAGTGGTTTTTGAGCCTCTTGAGTATACCCTTGCACCATTTTTCCTCATTCCACCTATCTACATCTACACCGTTGACTTTCCCGAGCCATTGCTTTGCAGTCAAAGTTTAGATTCAAGTGATTTTGGTCTTGACTCAAAGATAATCTCCAAAATCTGCTTAGCAAGAGATGATGTATCCTTTTGAGGATATTTAATGGGTCAAAAAAGCTTTCTAGCACTTCAATAGGGACTTGTTGACCAATATCGGGCCTTGTTTTCAAGCGTTTGGTTTCCAAATTCACTTTCCTCACTTGGATTGATGTCTTAGAATTGATGTATAGGTGTTGCACTAATGGAGAGGATTAGCAAGAGCCTAAAAATTGTTCAATTTTCCTATGTTTTGGCCTTTTTGACAATTGGAAGTTATTTGGATTGGTTTTTGATGTTAAGACCTGGTGGGAGTTCAAATTATAGCTTCATCACTTCAGGGATCACTTCAATACTGCTTGGAATAGCTTGGATTGTATCAAGGAAGTGCTCTTGTGTTATTTCTCTCTTTCTTATCTTATAAATTTTACTTCCATCTTTGTTTAAACTCTCTAGTGATACACTTGGGGGTGGGGGGTAAACATGGAGATCAAGGGTAAAGAACTGTTAGAGGGCCGCCGAACAAGGACAAATGAACTAGGACAGGTGTCTTAAATATAAAAGTGATAGACGACCACCGAACAAGGACAAAAGTACTAGGACAGGTATCTTAAATGAAAAAGAATCTTTCAGGAAACGTGCAGGTAACTGAAGAATTGCGCACTCTTGTAAAAAAATCCTTTATATAAGGCAATGAGAAAATAGTGGCGAGAGAGCGCCCCATTTGTGGGAATTGTAGTGTATTGTTGAGTGAGCCCCGTTGGGGTTGTAAACGTATTGTGTGAGTGTGTATGTTGTTGAGAAGATCATTCTGCTCTGTTCTGTTCTGTTCTGTACTCCGTCTAGTCGTTTACTTGCACTTTATTACAGAGTTACGAATCAGTTGTATTGTGTTACGAACCTGTTCGGTAATGGTTGAGTGTGTCTCTGAGTATTATCAAGTGCAGTGTGTTGTTTGTCAGTTCTGCGGCAGAGTAAGGGAACGTGAAAAGTAGTCCCGAACTATTTGCCTGTTAATGTTTCCGTAAGTGACCGAATTCGATACCGTAGTCTACAGACACTGTTGATTCCGATCACAGGAAGACTAGTATCTGTAATGGTCTGGATGTGAGTAGGACGTCGTTAAGTCTATGGTTAGTCGTTCGTTATTAGGAGATTGATTGTTCGAGTTTAGCATACGATGAGTCCTCATAATTTCAAGGTGCAATGTCTGGTTGGTATACTTGTCCGCTCTGAAGAAGTACGTATCAGGTGACCTTCGTTACTGAAGTATATTTTACTCAGAAAAAAAAAATAAGTAACCGGACTGCTGCCCAGATAACTACAGTAGGATCAGTTCTGAAGTTCTAATTCCAGTTCACTGAACAGTCTTCAGTTGTAGTTGTTCAGAGTTGGACACTGAGCTAAGAACGGGATAACATTTATGATTGTGTGATGAGTTGGGGAAAATAGTACAGGGCCTCTGTCTAACAGACCCCTACCACTCCCAAGGACCCACGTAGCTAAGAGAAAATTTACGGTTAGGAAAGATTCGAAACCGGCTGAACTTGAAGTACTTTGAGTCTAAAAGTGGAAGTAGCGATTCACGTTTAACATTTGGCGCCGTCTGTGGGAAAGTGGCATCAGGTTGCCAGTTATCTGTGAAAAGTGGCAGTAGCGTGCCGGCTGTTTTTCAGAATCAAACATTACATTTATCGTTCGATTGACTGACGGTAGCAACAAAGCCAGATTGTTGCCAACTGATCAGATAGTGCTACTACGCAATGATACATGCCGGTTACTCGATCTGGCGAAACGTATCCTAGGAACCATACGACTGGAACACGAAAATTACTAAAGACAACCCTAGGAGAAGAAGGTATAACGCGGCCTGACCCAGTGGCCAAGAAAGTTAAGGACGTTAGAATTAATTCCGGTCATATTCCGGTGAAACGATCAACGCCTTTGGTACATTCTGGTGTCACTTCGACCTAGCCTATCGAAAATACAGTAATTCCAGAATCTACCAAGACGCCGCTGGAAACCAGTTTAACAATCTTGGATAAAGATTCAGAGTTATCCACGATCAGAAATACTCTAGGAAAAGAAATCGGTAAAAGCGGAAAAACACTGCAGTCTGGTACACTTTCAGTTCATTCCGGTGATATTCCGGTGATAGAAACACCAACTGGCGGCCAAGGATTAGCATTTTTTGCGGAATCCTCAGCCCGACCCGCGTGCTTGGAAGAAAGATTTCGGATATTGGACATCCAGAAGGAAGGAAAGCTGTTCGAAGCAGAGATCCGAAGTATCCTACGCAAAAATAGCACACCGGAAGGCACGCCATCCGGCGATCCAAGTTTTGATAGTTCAACCAATCAACCTCAAGATACAGAAGAAGGGCCGAATACACTCACAATGAACGGACAACAACAGCAACAACAGTTATGTCAACCAAGGCCGCCTCCAACAGGAGTAACATACACGAAATTTGGTGGATTCCCAGGAGATGACCCGGATGCTCACATACGCACTTTCGAGATCAGTTATGCAGTCCTTAACCATCCACCGGATCAGGCATACAAAGCCATTGTTTTTCAATCTACACTGGTCAATGAAGCGGCTAGATGGCTTATGGAATACGACATTAATCATTTCGGTACCTATGATGCAGTACGAGATGCTTTTCTGCAACGATTCAGGTTAAAGAAGAATCCCGCCGAAATCTTTGATTATTTACAGAACAACCGACAGAAGGCGAATCAGACTGTCCAGGAATATGCTACACTTTTTAGAACACACTTGCGATAGATACCACAGGCCCACGCTAACTTATCGGATGATGTCATCACTCAGTGGTTTATCAATGGTTTAACCCCGCAATTGAAGCAGATCATGATCATAAGATGTGTCGGAGCAATGACGTTGGATGCAGTCATTGCCATGGCTCTGCAACTGGAATCCAAAGTAGGTGGATTTACAGAAGATCTAGAGTGGTTAAAAACGAACAAAACTATGAATGAAGATATAACCAGACAAGTCTACTGTATCACATGCAAAAATTCAGGTCATACTAGTGCCAATTGTGCGCTAAATCAAACGTTCTGCGCTATCTGCAACACTGCCGGACACACCACCGGAAATTGTGTTTACAATGCCAGAATACAGGGAACAGCAACAGTCAATGTTGTTATTCAAGAACATGGATAGGCAACGAATCACTATGTACCTCCGCAACTGAGAAACAATCAACCGCAAGGATATCGAAACTACCGAGGATAGAGAAACAATAACTATAATGCAAACCGCTGGCAGAACGAACCACCACCGGAAAATCCCAATTTACCACCGCCACACTGTCATTTTTGTGGAGAATTCAGACACATTAGAAGATTTTGCAAGGACGCAGCTGAGTATGATCAAAGGAAGAAGGAGCGGCAAAACCCAATGGCCAACATGGTACAAATTATACCGGTAGAAACGCAAACTGCTACAGTCCAGACCCGATCAGGTAAACAGCTACAGTCAGCAGCAGAAATATTCGAACCAGGGATACGAGAACAACATAGGACGTATAACAAGGCTAGCCAATGGACCGCAACAAAACCACCAGTGTTCCCAGAACCTATTCCGGTGACTCAGACCTCGTCGACAAAGGAAGGAACACAACAAAAGGAAGCAGCAGCGGAGCCACCATCAGCAGTAGACATAACAGCAGATACTTCTGCATAGCAGAGACCTTAAGTTCAAAAGAGCTGGATAACCAATCTCAGCAGGCCTGGGAAATTTTATCCAAGGCATCTATCACTCTGCCTCTCGGCCAACTACTGGCATTAGTACCTGGGGTTCGACAACAGTTCCAGCAACAGTTCAGTCCGGTACCTTCTTGTATTCCGACGACAGCAGCAGTTCAACCGGAACCTGATTCTACGGTTGATCATTCAGTTCCCTTGATTACAGTATGGTATAAGAATCATAAAATTACACAGGTATTGATTGATGGAGGCTCTGGTGTTAACATTGCAACTACAGCCTTATGCAATAGGTTAGGATGGACCGAAATCGAACCAGTTCAATTTTTTGTCAGAATGGCAGACCAATCTAGAGTCCATCCTGTAGGACTTGTGCGAAATGTACCCATTACTTTACAAGGTACGACCTTAAAAATGAATTTTGTTATACTAAATCTACCGGAATCCACTTTGGATTACAACCTTCTTTTTGGTCGACCTTGGCTGAAGCATGCAAAGGTAATACAGGACTGGTCTGCACAAGAGCTTACGTTCAAAGATGCCAATCGTAGATATGTGGTAAAATTAGATGCTATACAACCTTGCGAACTTCACGCTAGACCATATTTTGCTAAACCAGTCCACATGTTAGATGGACTATGAGATGATGAAGAAGAGGAATTTCTGAAGAATAACGCTGACTTAATGACCTTAGGGACTGTTGATCTACAGTCCGTAATAGATAACTGGAGTACTTCAGTATGTACAGTTGCACCAATCACCCAAAAAACTAAGCAGGAAGATATTGTGCCAACACATGACAATGAATTACAATCACTATTCCAGTCGACAGACGATACAGAGAAACCGCAACAGTTTTATGTCTCCGAAGACCAGTTGACCTCGTACAATCTAGGAGACGAAGATCATCCACGACCTGTAAAGATAAGGCAAAACTTACCGGAAATATTTAAGGCTGATTTGATTCGACTACTTCGCGAATTCTCAGACGTCTTTGCATGGGATTACAAAGATATGAAAGGATTAGATCCGCGCATCTATCAGCACAGAGTCATGCTGAAGCCTGAAGCTAAACCAAATAAGCAGCCCAGCTATCGGATGAATCCCAATTATGCATCACAGGTAAAAGCCGAACTTGATAGATTATTAAAAGTTGGATTCATCGTACCAGTAGAACATGCTGAATGGATTTCACCAATTGTGATCGTGCCAAAGAAAAATAAGCAACTACGAATCTGTGTAGACTACCGGAAATTAAACGCAGCAACAGTACCGGATCCTTTCCCGATCCCCTTTCTGGATACCATGCTTGATAGGGTAGCAGGCCACGAAATATATTCATTCTTAGACGGACACAGCAGTTACAATCAAGTTAGAATGGCTGAAGCAGATATCCCAAAAACTGCCTTCATTACCAATTGGGGTGTCTTTGCTTGTACAGTAATGTGGTTTGGATTGAGAAACGCACCAAGCACCTTTCAGCGATGTATGCAGGAGATTTTCTCTCCTTATCTCAATTCGTTTATGCAAGTTTATCTCGATGACTTCTCAATTTTTGGAAAGATGATGGCACATTTGCTTCATCTACGGTGCTATTTCCAAAAGTGTCGAGACTACAGACTCTACCTTAACCCAAGCAAATCTGTGTTTGCTGTTTCATGTGGCAAACTACTTGGTCATATTGTATCTGCCCAAGGTATCCGAGTAGACCCAGATAAGATTTCGGCAATTTTAGAAGCCCCAGTACCCGCCACTCCGAAAGAAGTAATGCGTTTTATGGGTCAAGTACGGTGGCACGACAGACACTTACGGTGGCTTGCTCATCTGGCTGTACCACTGAACAGACTAATCACCAAAACTCCACGACAGTTCGAATGGACTCAAGAATGCAAAACTACATATTTAACTTACCGGAAAATTCTACAAGGAGGTCTCTGGTGGCCTACTATGTACCGAGATGTGGCCCAAGTCGTCAAAAATTGCGATCACTGTCAAAGGTCTGGACAACCACTGCAACGACACTTCTTTCCCTTGCAGCCTATTATGCCACTCGAACCATTTCAGAAATGGGGATTATATTTTATCGGTCCAATCACACCTCCAGCAGTCTTCAGTTACAACAGATACATACTAACCTGTATAGACTATGCAACAAGATGGGCAGAAGCTTGGGCTTTACGGTCTGCTACAGCAATTGTAGTAGCAAAATGTCTGCTAAATGATGTCTTCCCACGATTTGGCTTACCACTCGAATTGGTGACAAATCAAGGTACTCACTTCGTAAATCAATTAATGAAGGTACTCACCCAATCATTCTAGGTGACACATAAACTCAACTCTCCATATTACCCTCGCGCCAATGGTTTGGCCGAAAGTACAAACAAATCACTATTGAATATCCTCCGGAAACTGATCATGGAAGCACCGGAAAGATGGGATCAACTACTACCTGCAGTATTATGGGCATACCGAACTACATATAAGGTAACTACAGGTTTGACACCTTTCAAACTAGCTTATGGTTTAGAAGCAATAGCACCCATGGAAATAGTTATCCCAAGTCTGCGTGTAGCAATCACCCAGAAAATGCTACCGGAAGAGTCGCTGACAGCACGAATGGACGCACTCAAGGAACTTGATGAGCACCGATGGCTCAGCTTTTTAACCATGCGCGAAGTACAACTAAGGCAAGCCAAGACACACGATCGATATTTGAAGACCCCAATATTTACGGTATATCAGCTTGTACTCTTCTATAACGCAAAATTTGATAGAGCAGCAGGAAAGTTCAAATTACGCTGGTTCGGCCCTTTTAAGATCTCAGAACAAGTCGGTCCGGCAACTTTTTGGTTGACTACGTTGACTGGAAATCCACTCCCAAAGGTAATTAATGGGTCGAAGTTGCGGCCATATCATCACACCACTAGCCCGCATTAAGTTTTTGACGATGGACCGCATTTTGTTTAATCTTTTCTTTTCCTTCTTTCTGCTTTTTATAAATAGCCGTGTTTTGTACAATCTTGATGTAACCAGCCGCCCCCTTAACAGTCACTCGAGTACGCACGCCTGCATGAAAACCAGCATTATTCCCGCACTGCACAATGATATCCAACCCCCCTTTTTTTTTTTTTTTTCTCCCCACCGTATTGTTTCTACTTAAACTCTGTCGACGACCCCGAAATAAGCTATTGTGTTGTATGTTAGTATTCTGAGCCCTCGTGCATTCGGCATCCGTGTTCATTGTCTGTCTCAATAACCGCCATGGAAGCGATAGCCAACTATGCTGCCTTCCGCGATGGTATCCCTACCGAGGTAGGTGAATACCTGTGTTGCAGAGGATTGGCCAACTTCGCTGAGTTGCCTTGGCACTCGGTGGAAGCCCATCCTTTCTTCACGCAAATCATCACCACCATTGCTCAGTCCCCCGCCACCGAACGCCAATGGGTCTTCCTCTCGCTCCCTTCGCGAACAGTCATCACCTTCCACGCCTTCGCTGAAGCCTATCGCCTCAACCCGCAAGGCCGTGAAAATGGCCCGAGTATTCCCATCGCCCGCATGAATGAACTATTCCCCCGCTCCTCGTCCAACAAATACGCCATTCTCTGCTGCCCCGAACCCGAACGATCCGCCCTGCAATTCTTAGTCGCCATACTTAACCTGCAGAAGCGCACCTACGGCATCTCATGACCATTTTATTCCGCTTTAGAATTAGCTGCCCAAGAACCCGTCAACTTCGCATCATACTTTTTCCTTAGAATCCATAAAGAATGTATAACTATCGTGAAGCAACTCCAAAAGGGTACCACCCCGCGCTCTCGCCTTCCCCATATCATCTCATTCCTTTTCACAGCCATCCTTGCCGCACAACCACCACCCCAAGGTCCCATACTTAGGCACGAAGAATCAGTTCAACCACTCGACGAAGGGGAAGAAGAAGATGAGGAGATCAACCAACTCTTCCGCAATAAGAGAATTCGGATCAGCTCCTCGGAAAGCGAAGCACAAGGATCCGCCGGAAAGAATCAGGACACCCGAAACGCCGAACAAGAAGAGACCTTCCACGACACAACCACTTCCATCCACAATGAGTCATTGGCCGACCACCACGACCAGCAGAATCACACAGAAACAGAACCAGTCTCAACCGAAGAAGCATCAGCACGACGAGAAGATGAACAGCAAGTGATCGACAGCGCACTCAACACCCTGCTGAAGGCCGTAGAATCCACCATCGCCCACATTACAGGTGAACACCAACCCATCCATCAGGTAACCCACTCTACATCCCCTGGTCCTCAATCCCCACCAGTCAACCCTTTCCCGCCGCCAATTTTCGAATCCTCTTCATCCTCACCCAATTATTCACCCCCGACATCCCCCCAAATCCATACCCAAACCTCTATACCACCACAACACCCACTCCTCCTTCCCTCTGTTCCGATCTTTTCTGAACTGGCTAACATGGGCCAACTGCTCATTACCCTCTCACAACAACTTCCGGTACAGATGAGTGAGGTCGCAAACACCATTCGGCACGACCTACAGCATAAGGTCGACCTACTGGAAGCCGACATCATCCCACTCCAAGAAGAAGTCGACGCCGTAAAAGCAGAGAATCATCAACTACAGACACAATTAGCAAACCTCCAAGCGCAGTTTTCGGAACAACAGGCCTTGATACAACAAAGAGATGCAGCACTAGAGCAGCTTGCCGCCAAGGACCAGCTATTACACGAAGCACACGAAGAAATCCGGGAATTAAAGACCGCACTCCAAGAAAAAGAAGACGTCAGCTCATCCCTCGAAGAATTGGTCGAAGAAACGAAGGCACAGTTGCAGGAAACCATCCAGAAAAATCAAGACCAACAGCGAGAAGCAGCACAAGTCCAAGACGAGCTATGAAGAGCCCAGGAATGTTTGGACGAGGTAAACAGAATGCTGAGACGCCAATTAACCAGGGAAGCAAAATACCAAAAAGATCTGGCAGATGCTCGAAGAGAACGAGATGCATATTCCAAAACGATTGAATTTCAGAACCAGCACTTCGAGTGACTGGATAACCAACTTCGAAATCAGAAGGATCAAGTCACGGAGATGCAGCAGAAAGTCACCGAAATGAAGACATCCCGGGACGCTGCATTATCCAATGATTTTTATTTACAGGACTTTTTGCAAACCCAGGCCGAAATCTTGCTTACTGAAGCAATCGCACTAAGTTCCGTCAGAATAGATGCGCAGATTTTAGAACCCGACACTCTGAAGCAATTATTAGAAACCCTTAAGAAAAAGATAGCTCGTACATTTAGATTAGCCAGGAATATGTACCTCGAAGGCCTCATAGAAGAATAGTAAAACTCGATCATGCGAATTCATAATGTAACGATGAGTTCGAAATGAGTATGATACCAAGGTTTTGTTTCATGATATTTTTTCGCACATGTAAAGACTTGCTAAGTCCAGCATCGATCTATGGAATAACACGCAGAATGATGATTTTTACTCATGCTACAATTTTGATAAGGGGAATGAAGTGTCATGTCCGAATGAAATATAATCCTTCCAGCAAATGGCAGTTCAAGCTCTGGTGCTTATAAAATGCGTATACCTAGCATAGTATTCTTCAGTATAGTATTCTTCGAGCTTCGCGCTAGTCAACAAACTTCCAACATATTATTTTCGGCGACTCCTACAATCATGTCTGAATCCGATATACTAAGATGGTGACTCAGGAAGCGCGCAAATGCACAGAACCGTGTTGTGACTACAACAAACACTACATTACAGGATGATGAAGATGACTCAATGACTTCTGCAACATTAAAGGTTCAACATAACAACATAATATTTTCCACAAAATTTAAAATAGAGCTCGACATCCATTCTAGGAGGAATGAGAACTGGTTATGGAGGATCGGACTTCTCTAGTTTGCTCAGTTACCATGGGAGCAGTGGATAGGTAATGAAGATGCAGAGAATCAGTTACACAGCATGCGACGAACAAAAGGCCTCATTTTAAACCAGGTACAATTTTCACCACAGTTAGTTTCAGCCATATTTAAACTGCCGCTGTATGATGATGCACGTTTCCCTAAATGTTCGAATGATGATCTGAGAAAAGAATTTGGAAACTGCGAAGGCCGCAGAAGATATTACATGATGAAAAATGCCACATATCAGCGCCGTGAACAATTCAAGTGGTATTTAGAGAAACTCTGTTTCTTAGTTAAATTTGATTTGATGTCTAGAGAAAATTTCTCACCATTAGTACATGCCGAAGGAGGTGGTCGAGTTAGCTGGACACACTGGCTATATAACCATCTCTATACACAAATATTTGTCGGGGATAAGCGAAGATCCCAAACCAATAGCAGACTAGCAGTATATTTAGCTTCTATATTCGAATTTGTGCAATCAATGAAAGAGCAGAAGCTGAACTGGTCCCAACATATTAATTCCTGTGATCATAACATGATAGACACAGGACACCCACATAGTGCAGAGCAAGAGGAAGAAGACCAAATTTCCACATCGTCTGCAAATTTATTTCACACAGGTAATAGCGAACAGAACCAGACAATAGGAACGCCGTTTAGGCTGTCGATTAAACGAAGGATGGAAGACCACTTACCCACTGTCAGTCCAGGGCAATTACTGGATGACAATCTCCAACCAGATTATGTGACAGGGATGCAAAATAAATTACAAGAAGTTTCTCAATATTTGCGTCAACAAGAACAATTGCTTCAGCAGAAAAAAGAATTATTATTCGCTAATATGAATAATTCCAATTCATTATTAGCAAAACTGACACAGACGCAAAAGGAACTGGACGACAAAGAAGGCTTACTGAAGGAGTTACAGAGTAACCAACGACAATTAATGGCGGAATTGATTAACGCTAAAAAGTTTTTTCAAGAATTTCAGCAGTGGCAGCAAAATATACAAAAACAGATCCAAGAAGAAATGATGAGCTTTTCTACCATGAATGCCAACCTGCAAGCAGAAAATGAAAATTTGCATTCAAGAATACAGGTTTTGCAGGAATTGGAAAGGCAGATATTCAAAGATGAAGGAGTAGAATTGAATGCCACATTAATGACGAATGTGGATATGGATTTATTAAAACAACAATTGGATAGTCGTGTTCAAAGTATTTGGACACTTTTTCGTAGAAGATGGCTTGCTGTACTTGTTCCTCCACTTGAACAAGCGCGGTCATGTTTTGTGTCGGACCATGAAAGTCATCTGATTACTGTAATTCAGGAGCAAGAAAAACAGCTTGAAGAATACAAGCAGAATATTAAAGGATTGCAAGAGGAGCTCTTACAAAAGAATATACAGGAAAAGCCCGAAATGATTCGAGAGCAGGACTCTGGAACAGGCCTTCAGGCAAAGCAAAAGAATGTCGAAGACGATAATGCACTTGCGGGTTCGAGTCCACCGTGCGTGCCAGTGTTAGAGGGCCGCCGAACAAGGACAAATGAACTAGGACAGGTGTCTTAAATATAAAAGTGATAGACGGCCGCCGAACAAGGACAAAAGTACTAGGACATGTATCTTAAATGAAAAAGAATCTTTCAGGAAACGCGCAGGTAACTGAAGAATTGTGCACTCTTGTAAAAAAATCCTCTATATAAGGCAATGAGAAAATAGTGGCGAGAGAGCGCACCATTTGTGGGAATTGCAGTGTATTGTTGAGTGAGCCCCGTTGGGGTTGTAAACGTATTGTGTGAGTGTGTATGTTGTTGAGAAGATCATTCTGCTCTATTCTGTTCTGTTCTGTACTCCGTCTAGTCATTTACTTGCACTTTATTACAGAGTTACAAATCAGTTGTATTGTGTTACGAACCTGTTCGGTAATGGTTGAGTGTGTCTCTGAGTATTATCAAGTGCAGTGTGTTGTTTGTCAGTTCTGCAGCGGAGTAAGGGAACGTGAAAAGTAGTCCCGAACTATTTGCCTGTTAATGTTTCCGTAAGTGACCGAATTCGATACCGTAGTCTACAGACACTGTTGATTCCGATCACAGGAAGACTAGTATCTGTAATGGTCTGGATGTGAGTAGGACGCCGTTAAGTCTATGGTTAGTCGTTCGTTATTAGGAGATTGATTGTTCGAGTTTAGCATACGATGAGTCCTCATAATTTCAAGGTGCAATGTCTGGTTGGTATACTTGTCCGCTCTGAAGAAGTACGTATCAGGTGACCTTCGTTACTGAAGTATATTTTACTCAGAAAAAAAAAAAGTAACCGGACTGCTGCCCAGATAACTACAGTAGGATCAGTTCTGAAGTTCTAATTCCAGTTCACTGAACAGTCTTCAGTTGTAGTTGTTCAGAGTTGGACACTGAGCTAAGAACGGGATAACATTTATGATTGTGTGATGAGTTGGGGAAAATAGTACAGGGCCTCTGTCTAACAGACCCCTACCACTCCCAAGGACCCACGTAGCTAAGAGAAAATTTACGGTTAGGAAAGATTCAAAACCGGCTGCACTTGAAGTACTTTGAGTCTGAAAGTGGAAGTAGCGATTCACGTTTAACAGAACAAATAGACCATACTTCCCCACTTAAGGATCAAAATCTAGAGGGATAAGACCAAAGGATGGGGGGGGGCAAATAAGAGGAAGGGAATTCTTACATTGAGCTCTATGATGAGTTTGTGACTCGCAAACAATTCAATGAGTTCAAAGAGCAAACCCTTAGAATAGAGAAGATTATTAGTAGCATGATCTCTCCTATAGAACAAATAAAGATTTGAATGGTCTCTTTAGAAACACAGGTCACCTCTTTCCTAGCTAGGAAGAAAAGAGAAATTCCTACTCTTCATACATTTGAGATGGCTAGGAAGGAGATTCTCCAACCTCACAAATATAAAGGAAGCTCTAGGGAGACTTCCCTCCTGAAAGACCTCAAACCACCAGTATTTACAAGGGATGATCGAGAGAGAAACAAGGATGCAATCTATAATTTTTTACAAAAGTCGAATGACCTGCATCAACTCAAGGGCACCCCACCTGAGTATTGTGTGGTTGAAGTGAGTCCCTCTCTTAGCCCACGAGCTTATAAGTGGCAGATGATTCTCAAGGAGGTGAAGCTCAGTTTGAAACTCATTTCTTGAAAGATTTTGTTTCTAAAAATGAGCAAGAGAGCAACTTGGATGAGTGGGACAGAATCACACAAAGGGATAGACACATTATTAGTCTACATATCCCACTAGAGGGATCATTTTAAAGCTTAAAAGACTTTATGATTTTCAAAAGACTAGGGGGATTTGTAAGAGGTTTAGCTAAGGCCATAAAGAGAGAAGTGAGAAGGAATACACCAAAAACCTTTGAGGAGGTGATCAAATATGCATAGATCTATAAGGACCATGATCATCCTCAATATACTCCTATGGTGATGGATCAACCCCTCAAACCTGATGGTACCACTAAACTCAAGAAGAAAATAGTTATGGGGAAAAATAAACTTTTCGTCAAGAAATAAAGATCGCAAAGGCCCAAGCTACTTATTGAACAATATGAGAGGGCCAAGAGGAAAAACATGTGCTTTATCTGCTTATTCTTCTAATCATGCACAATGGAACTATTCAAGTTGTAAGGGGGAAGAAAAGAAAGGAGGACCATGGACTAGTACAACCCCTGACAAGGGAAAAAAGATGGTACACCTAGTGCATACACTTCCAATACATGGCAACTCTAGCTGCAAGGAGGTGGAAGTTATTCACAAGGACATAAAGCATGTGTGTTGTTTGACTCAGACATTGTGGTCATCGTAGTTTGGACCACATGACTTGGTTAAACTTCATGGTAATGTTTATGAGACCAAGGTGAGATTCATGATAGATGAGTCTACCACACATAATTTCATAAACTATACTCTGTTAAAGAAATTCAAGATTCCCCAACAACCTAATGCACATAAATATGTAGTATTTTTTATGCAAGGTGAGGATAAGAGAATACGAGATACTATGGTATCCAATTTAGAGGGAGCAGAAATCTCTAAAAGTTTGACTAAGTCTGAGGAAGAAGGAGCAGAGAATAGAAGTGGCACCAAACAATGATCGAAGGGTATATGTATTGCTTCAAATCAACACTCTACTTACTGTACAAATGTTTTAGCGTCTTTATATAGAATCTTGAGGATATGACCATGCCTTTTCTTCATGAATTTGAATTCAAAATTAAGCAAGTTTGGTAGTTTAGATTGATTTGAATCTTTTCCTACAATCTAGAAAAAGGGAAAGTTGAAGTCATATCTACTTCTTGATTGATTGATTGAGAATAAATCTCAACCACTTCTTACTCATGGCTTTTAGGCCTTTTACTCTTTCCTTATACAAAGGTAAATACCTTGAACCTTACAAGAAATGATCATAAATGAACAACCAATTAATACAAAGAAATAATGTGCACATAAGTGCTATTCTCCAAGGTACATATATGACACCATCCAAATTATGAATTTGATGAGGAGCATATCCACCTCAAACATAATGCAAGATTGATGTTCCAACAGCTCCCCCTCAAGCTAAAGTGTGCTTGAGTGTTCATTCTCTGATAAGTTGAATACCTGCCATAGCTTTGAATCTACAAAGTTTTATCCCATCAAGTGCCTTTGTCATCATGTCTGCTATTTGCTTCTCAGTAGGAACAAATGAAATGTCAATTTCCTTTGCCATAAGCTCCTCTCTTACAAAGTGGTAATGGGCTTCTATGTGTTTTGTCCTTGCATGAAAAATTGGATTTTAGCTAGATGCATGGAACTTTCATGATCTCCAAGTAAGTAAGGTTTGGAACTTACAAGTCCCAAATCTGATTACAACTCCTTGAGCCATATTGCTTCTTGAGTTGCAATAGTTAGACCTCTATATTCTATTTCAATTGAAGATAAAGCAACTTTTAGTTGCTTCTTGGAACTCCATGACACTAGTTTCGAAGTTGCAAATGCTAAGTATGCAAATGTACTTCTTATATCATCCTTTGCTCTTCTCCAATCTACATCTAAATAGATTTTGATATCCAAATCTGAAGAGTAATGAGGTACTTGAGTACTTTCTTTGTAGCATCCATGTGTGGCCTTCTAGGTGAGTGCATGAATTCATTAAGTACTCCTATACTATAGGATATGTCTAGTCTTGTGTGAGTACCATATATCAAGCTACCAACTAAACTTTGATACTCTTTAGGATCATCAATCTGCTCACCTTCATAAACACTTAATTTGTGTTTCAATGCCAAAGGTGTACCTGCAAGCTTTGTGTTATCAATTTTGAATTTGAGAAGTAGGACTTGAATGTATCTTCTCTCAGTTAGATACATCCCTTCATCTATATAAGTCCCTTGCATACGTACAAAATATGTGAGCTCACCTAAGTCACTGATTTTGAACTCCTCTTGCATGTGTCTTTTGATCCTTAGAATGCCATTCAGATCATCACATGTCACAATAATATTGTCTACATATACAGGTAGATAGATAACCTCATTGTGATCCCTTTTGATGAAAAGAGAAGGATCTTCGTTGCTAGGTTTGAACCCTTGATCTTGAAGGTATGTAACCAAACTATAATTCCAAGCTCTTGAAGCACGTTTTAACCCATACAATGATTTCTTAAGTTGGCAAACATAAAATATATGATTAGGGTTTTCAAAACATGGTGGTTGTGACATGTATACTTCTTCACTTATCCAACCATTTAGGAATGCATTTTTTACATCAAGTTGGAGGAGTCTCCAATTTCTTGCAGCAACTACACTTATCAATGTTCGAAATGTAGTCATCTTTGCAACTGTTGAGAACGTTTCCTCATAGTCACTTCCCTCTTGATACCTTTATCTGGAAAGAACTCATCAAACTATTTGGAGAAGTATTCTCCCCCTCCATCAGATGTGAATTCTTGAGTGATCTATTTGTATGCTTCTCCACATGTGTTAGATACTTTTTGAACCAATCAAATACTTCATTCTTACTCCTGATAAAGTACATAATAGTCCATCTACTATAGTCATCAATAAATGAGACATAATACCTGGATCCTACCAACGAAGGTTCTTGGATTGGCCCCCATACATCTATATGTACTAATTCCAATAAGTTGTTATGGATGTAGCCTTTGTGGTTGAATGGTTGTCTTTGTGCCTTCCCAATCTGACATGCATCACATGTGTTGATCATGTGTTGCTTTGATATGTTTGGTAATCCACGAACACTCTGATCCCTGCATATATCCTTTAAGGTTCTTTCATTCCCATGAGCTAGCCTCTTATGCCACATTTCAAGCTCACTTAGGGTTCGAGACCCAAAGTTGAATAGAGTTATGTTTTTGGTTTCTCCTACTTCAAAACTAAAGAGCCTACCATGCTCTCACCTTTGGCTATCTTCTTGAAGTCGTGACATGGATCTTCCACAAAAGATCCATGTTGGTTGAACCTAACTTGCAAGCCTTTCTCAACTATTTGGCCTACACTTATTAGGTTTTTCGTAATACTGGGAACATAGAATACCTTGATCAAAATATTTCTCCTGCCATTGGAAGCTTTGACATTATCAATCTTCTCCACACTATGCTTTGTGTCATCCTCTATTTGAACTTCATGTCTATGCTTTGGACATTCCAAATCAGATAAGAGAGCTATGTTGCCTACAATATGATTTGAACATCCTAAATCTATGTAGAATAAATGATCATCTTCTTTACCTTCCTTGTGGCTTAGATTCATCAAAAGCAATGAGTCTTCATGTTGTTCATCTTCAGAATAATTGTTGTAGTCCCTTTTGTTATGGCCTTTATTGTTATTGCTGAAGTTATGTCCACCTCTGCCTCTATTGTTGCCATATCCACCTCTTCCACTTCCTTCTTGGGTCTTCCCATTGAACCAACAATTATTAGTGGTGTGGTTGGTCTTATCACATATGGCATAAGGCTGAACATTTTGGCCTTTTGTCTTTTCATGCTTTGGTCCTTTCTTCTTCTCTTTCCACTTGCTCTTGCCTGCAATGTTGGCTTGGGAAGTCTACTGTTCATCTTCTTCCTTCTTCTTGCTTTTCAGCTTCTTATCCTTCTTGTCTACATATAGAGCACTCATTGAATTACCATGATAGGGGTTACTTCCTAGTTCTTCCTTGTTTTTGTACTAGCAGAAAAGAAAGTCTCTAGGGCATCCCAAGTCTCCTGAGATGTCTTACATCCTCTAATATGTGATAATAGAAAATCAGAGATAGAGTTGAGTATGTATGATCTTGTTTGAGTATCCCTTGCACACCAAAGTGTGAGCTTATTTGTTTCCTTGTGTGTAGGTCCTCCTTTGGATCTTAGAATGACATTGCTTAATCACCTGATACAATCCCATATAGATTTCTTCCTTGCATATAAGCCTCCATTCTGATTTTCCAAGCAGCATAATTGTGTCTATCAAGCTTCTCAATCATTGATGGAAAGCCATCTCCCATCTTGAACTTGCTCTAATACCACTGAAAGAAGTTGGAGAAGCTTGGAGAGGCTTGGAAGGTTGAGTTGTCAAATGGTGAAGTTGGTCCAACAAACCAGCATAGGACCAGCTTGTATGCTTGTGGTTAGTGCAATAAAACCCAATAGGTACTTTGAAACATAAAAAAGAACAAGTTGATGCAAAACAGATAACTTGCACCTTGACTAGCTCACAAAAACCTTATAAAATGGATGGAAGTTATGACTTCAAACACTAAGAGCAGACAACACAGTTACAATTGGAAAAATTCCTCTTAAGAGAGTGTCATAAATAGGGTTGGCTTGCTAAAATCCATAAAGACCTAATTTATATTAATCAATGAAGGAGCAATAACCTTAACACTAATTGGATGTCATCTTGATTTTTTAGGGATGTACAAACAATGACCCTAAGCTTGTAAAACTTAGATTTATCTGCAAATACTAAACCAAATGACTTGAAAACTTCTATACATAAACTAGAAAATTACATCTTTCCAATGAATGCTTAAATACTTGATTTGGAGCTCTATAGAGAGAGCAACAATCTCTGGACATTGATTGAGTTTGAGGAAGAAGGAGCAGAGTGTCATGGACAAGGAAACCATCTTGAACCTCAGATTCCATGTGACTTCTATATCTCATGATTGACTCGGAATTTGTGGAAACCAGTGCTTCCATTGCGTCTGGAGCATGCCAAAATCCTAAGATCGATTGTCTACTTGCCTCATTCGAATATCCAAAGTTCATGTTTCAAATTGATGATATCATTGATGACATCATCAATTCATAACCACCTTTCATGAACTACCCTTGAAAACCTATATAAGGAGGGGTTGGCCACATTCATAATCAATCTTGCCAATACCAGTCTCGGGAGCTCAAGGAGTCATGACCGCCAAGTAAGTACTCTCCAAGTTTCAGTTCTAGTTCTTGTCTTGTTCATTGTCTAGTCTAGTTCTTGGACATCTTGTCTTGTCCTCTTGTAATCTCATAGTACGAGATTTTGTCGAGTTCTTTCTTGTATCTAGTTCATCTTTGAGATGGGTTTTCTTGTAATCTAGATATCTTCTTTCATACTTACGATCTTGGGTGGTGGGATCTCCTGTATCGTCTCTAGCTGAGTTATTCATACCTATCAATCCCAGGTTGTGGGACATCTTGTATTAGTTACGTATTCTTGTATCATTTTCCCTACGTGGGTTCAGAAGTGAATTTCCAAAATCTTGTCTAGTGTAGTCAGAGCACAATCTAGTTCTCCGCTGACATTTTGGCAAGACTAGGCTTCTATCCAAGGCCAAGCATCATGGAGAATGCTTATGAATTGATTGTAGCATCACTTCAGAGTCTCCAACAACAAGTCGAGGACCTAACTCATCGACAGACACAAGTCAAGATGGGCATCCAATGCATGTAGGTGCACCCCTCCAAGAATTACAAGAATGAATTGGGAGTCTTCAAACAAATCAAGGGAGTATTTAAGTGAATCAATGGCCTAGTACATCCTTCATGAAGGAACCCAAGATCTGCATGCCAATGGGATTGCACAAAGTTTCGTGGATTTCTCTAGCAAGTTAAATTGTACATCCGTTATGCAACCTGATAGATACCCTGACGAGGCATCCAAGGTCAGGTTTATTAGAATGGCCAAGCATTATCATGGTTTGTCCCAATCTTGGAGAAGAACATGGCAGTACTTCAGGACTATGAGGGGTTTCTTTGAGAACTCACCGCCACATTTGGAGATGCACACACAAGTCGAGTGGCAGAAACAAAACTTCAAAAATTACATCAAGGTAACCACCTTGCCTCTACCTATGCGTCAAAATTTAGGCAGTTGATATGTGATCTCACTTGGCATGAAAATTATTCATAAGCCAATTTAGATAGGGTTTAAGAGATGATGTGAAGGACCTTCTGCTCACGATGCCAGAGGTTAAGACATTGAATGAATACATCACGGAAGCTATTCAATGTGATAACCAAATTTTCGAAAGGAAACAAGAAAAACAAGTAGAAAGAAGACCTCACCAATGGAAACACTTCTAGCCCACTCCTAAACATGAGTCTATGTCTGAACCTATGCAAATAGATGTAACTAGGTTCCAGCCTCTAACACCACAAGAGAAACAAAGAAGGAGAGATAACAAGTTATGCCTCTATTGTGGAAACCCTGGGCATATTGCAGCTAATTGTCCCAACAAGAGAACAAACTCCAGAGTCACAACCACCCTTGTAGAGCAGGGAAACAAGGAAGTCCAATTGTAAAAGAGATTGTACAACCGGACCATGATATAAGAAAGGGTATCATAATTCCATCTACACCCATAGATTCAGGTCTTGCACATGTCAAGTTAATCATGCCCAAGAAGACCCTTTCCCTTATAGCCCTAGTACATTCAGGAGCCTCCTCATGTTTCATCGATGAAGGATTGGTTAAGAAACGTGGAATTCCTGTACTTCGGAAGAACAAACCAGTAGTAGTTGAAGTAGTAGATGGACGACCTCTAACATCTGGGAATATAACCATGGAAACCACACCATTAAGAGTACAACTTGGTGACCATGAATCTCACATATGTTTCAATGTAATAACCAGCCCAATAAATCTAGTTAACATTGGAATGCCCTGGTTAAAGAAACATAATCCAAACATTAATTGGGAAAAGAATGAAATCATTCGTCGAGATACGCAGAAGAACCCAACATATGTCAAAGCCAAGGCCTTCATACATACAGTAAGGAAGGAACCGACATATATGATCTATGCCACACCAGCTCAAGAATCCAAGAAAGATGATGATCTAGTGCAACTATCCAATCAGTACAAAGACTTTGAAGATAGTGAGAATAGAAAACCACTAGTAGATCTTCTATCTGGAATGCTACCAACCCAATGTGCATCGGTGTATCCATAAACCTGCAAATCTACACCAGCCTCATAAAACAATGCATAATCCAAAGTAGCACTCACATAACGTAGAGTGCGCTTCAGAGCATCCAAATGTGGCTTCCTAGGGACCTGCATAAACTGACTTTCAAGTCCAACAGTATAACTTAGATCAGGCCTTGTAATTGTGAGATATATAAGACTTCCCACAATTTTCCTATACATAGTAGCATTTTCCAATGCTTCACCTGATGTAGTATCCAACTTCAAATTATGATCTAATGGCATAGAAATTGGCTTACAATCAGCCGTACCATACTTTTGTAGCATATTCAAGGCATATTGCCTTTGCGACATCCATATACCTGTTTCTGTATGTATAAACTCAATGCCCAAGAAATAGCGCAACACACCAAGATCTTTCATGTCAAATTCCCGCATAAGAAGTTGCTTTACATCTTTGATGCTTCCTTCATTATCACCACCTACAATCAGGTCATCAACATAAATAGCCACAATAGTGATGCCATCATCAGCCTTCCTTGCATATAGCGAGTGATCTACATCACACATAGAAAACCCAATGGTGGTTAAGTAATCAACAATCCTTGCATGCCATGCACGAGGGGCTTGCTTCAACCCATACAAAGCCTTTTGCAACCTGCAAACATATTATGGATGCTTTGAATATTCATATCCTTGTGGCTGGTCCATATATACTTCTTCGTGTAACTCACCATGTAGGAAAGCATTCTTCACATCCATCTGATGCAAAGTCCATCCTTTTATTAGCTAATGCAACAAGTGTTCTGACAGTAGACATTTTAGCTATAGGACTGAATGTTTCCTCATAATCAATGCCATATGTTTGTGCATATCCTTTAGCTACCAATCGTGCTTTATACCTGCTTATGCTACCATTAGCATTATGCTTTACCTTGTAAACCCATTTGTAGCCTATGGGTTTCTTTCCTTGCGGCAATGGAACCAGCTTCCATGTATCATTTCCATAAAGTGCAGCCATCTCCTCATCCATAGCTTTTTCCCAATCTGCAATTCCAATTGCATCTTCAAAGCAAGAAGGTTCAACATCTTGTATTACCTTTGTCATGTAGGCAAAATGACGAGCCATATAACTATCATACGTCAATCGTTGCATTGAATTCCACATCCTCCCAGATCTTCTTGGTCTTGGGTCACTTCTCCTTGTATCATCTGCATGTGCCCTTCTTACTCCTCGAGTACACAGAGGGCAGGCCAAGTTCCTCATCAAGAGTCTTTTTTGAACCGCTTGAATCTCCCTCAACGTCTTCAAAACCTGCACATGTTTTATGACCTGCAGAAAGCTTTTCTTTACCTTTCTTGGATGTATTTGATGAATTTGCTGGAGTGAAATTTCCACGCAATCTTCCACTCCACGGATTTCAGTTGGAACTATTGCTTGGTGATGCATCCGGTCCACTCAAAACTTGAGATTCTGCACTTGATTTTTCAGCATTTTCTTTGTCATTTGGTTCAAGATTCAGTCCTTCTTTGGCATCTGCATAGAAGCTTGACATTTCATCAAATACCATATCTCTGCTCACCTTTACCTGTCGTGTGAGTGGGTTCTAACATTTATATCCCTTTTGCTCAAGGGAGTATCCAATGAAGACACACTTTTTTGCTTTTGGATCAAGCTTCATCCTCAATTCATCTAGGACATGTACATATGCAATACAACCAAAAACTTTCAGATGTGATAAGTTTGGCTTTTTACATGTAAACTTCTCTTCAGGTGTAACTTGATGTACAGCAGCAGTCGGAGTTCTGTTCATGACGTATACAACAGTATGCACATCTTCTGCCCAATAACAATGAGGCATATTCTTCTCAGCCATCAAGGCTCTTGCTATTTCTGCAATATGTCTATTTTTGCATTCAACAATGCCATTCTATTGTGGTGTGTACCTGCATGAAAACTGACGCGGAATTCCATGTTTTTTTAGAAAACTGCTGAACTCATTTGACATGTATTCGCCTCCTCCATCAGATCTTAATGTCTGAATGTACTTCCCTGTCTTCTTTTCCACCATAGCTTTAAAATTTTGGAAGTTAGTGAACACCTAGCTCTTCTCTTTCATAAATTGTACCCATACTTTGCATGTATGATCATCAATGAAAGTAACATGAAACCTGCAACCGCCCATAGATGTGGTTTTTGTAGGACCCCAAACATCTGTACGTACTATTTCTAGCACATTCTCACTAACATTCTTGTCATGCGGAAATGATGATCTTGACTGTTTACCAAATTGACATGCTGAACATACCTTTTGCATCTCTGCAACCTTGAAATTTGGTAGTCCATGGACAATATCCTTTGACTACATCAATTTCAGCCTTTGCAAGTTTGCATGTCCAATCTGTTTGTGCCACATCTCTATATCAGCAATAACTCCTAGACCTTTTGCAAACATGGTTGCATTCATTTCGAGAATTTTCACATTTAAGGTGAACATCCTACCCACTTTGTTTCCTTTTGCAATCAATCTTCCATCCCGTTTGTATTCTTCTACATATAACCCATCCACATTGAACCTCACTTGTAGTCCCTGATCAACCATTTGTCCAACAGAAACCAGATTCTTTGTTATGTTTGGAACATGCAACACATTAGTAAGATGTTTTACCTTCTTGTCCTCCATAGACAATGCTATGTTTCCTGTATGCTCGATAGGGTGTGATGTGTTATCACATGTTTCAACATATCCAGGGATTGTCAATTTCTGCAAACTACTAAACCATTCTGCATGATTGGTCATGTGATTTGAAGCACTTGAATCAACATACCAGACATTATAATTTGATTTTGAAACACCAGCAGACATATCATGTGATGTTGAACCATGAACAACTTCTCAGAATCATTTGCACTTGTGGATGCATAGTTGTTTTGTTGCCTTCTGTTATTTTGATTCTTTAACTTGCAATCACGTTCAAAGTGTCCAGGTTTACCACAATTCTAGCATCCTTTACTATCATTACCTGAATCATTTCTTTGGAAATTTTTGCAACCTCTTTGGTGCTCCCCCTGCCTCGAAACTGTCCTCTTCCTCCTGCATGATTCTGTTGTTGACCTTGGTCTTGGTTATTATTTCCTCTTCCACTTTTGAAACCTCTACGTCTGCCTCTTTGCCAAATCAACAAAATTTGGAATATTTTCCTTGGTCTGTATAGAAGTTCTGAACTGCTTATATCCAGCTCCTAAACCACGAAGGCATACTTCCACCTTATCATCATCATCTACATTAACTCTAATAGATGCAAGTGACTCACATATGCTTTTGATTTTTAGGGTATAGTCACTTACCGAAATGCTCTTTTTCTCCAAGGTATGCAACTCGTTCTTGAGTTGCAATTTCCATGCCTTTGTATTGGTCTCATACAATGTGACCAAACTGTTCCAAGCCTCTTTCGGAGTCTTAGCATCCTGTATGTGCCCAATCATGCTATCCTGTATGCTAACAGATAGCCAGTACATTACCTTTCGTGCTCCTTGATTCCATTCCTCATATGCTCTTAACTGTTCTGGAGTTTGATTCCTCTCTGGTAACTGTAGAGCATTTTTGTTCTCTCGTTTGATGTACTTCCAGTAGCCTTTTCCCATCAAGAAATTCATCATTCTGAATCTCCAAGCATGCAAGTTGTTTTTGTCCAGCTTATCGCTCATAAGCTGACTCATTCCATCTGCGTTTGCCATTTCTGTAGCAATTCACAACACTGCAAAACACTACAAGTAGCACTTCTGCTTGAACACTGTCGCATTGTAACGTGACAGTTCGATCTCAGAAAAACATAGTTTTCGTAATGCAAGTTACAGTTTTTGAAACTGACCTGGTTTTTTGTGGGCCCCACCTTGCGGGCTCGAAATGGAGGTCGAGATGGCTCCGAAACTTCGATCTGACAAAAAAGAGTGACCCTAAAGGGATAACAACCAAAAATATTTTGAGGTCTTCTACCTTCACGTCAATTTTCGTAGCAAACGAAGGTTGTTTGTGAATCGCATTTTCTCCATGCCTTGCTGCGTAATCTTCACTGTCGCCTTCTCCACGAGCTCTCTATAGCCACGTTGGCTTTGATACCATGTCACGAGGAAGGAGATAAGGAAGAGAGCTCACGCACACACTCTCACTCTCAAGGAGAAGCACACACACAAATTAGGCAAGGAAGAAGGATCTTCTTCTTCTTCTTCTATTACATAAAAAGGAATGTACAAGAATGACCTCAAACAAGAATACAACAAGTGCAATATATAAAGACCAGTACATTAGGAAAAACCTAATGTCTGTGAATGAGTGATCTGGAAAGAAACAAATGTGCCATCACTCTCGGTAGATAAATCTAATAAAGCTCAATGAAGTGTCCCTGACATATACCGTCGTGACCACTATACATGTCAAAGAAATGAGAAAATGATACGTGTCATCCTGGATCATCACATGTTGAGCTTGATATCTCAACACCTTTGGACCAATCTATAGACTATCCCTAGAGGAACTTGCAGAACTACGAAAGAACATTGATGAGAATCTAGCAAAGAGGTTTATCAAACACTCAAAGTTTGGAGTAGGAGCTCCTATTTTATTTCTAAAGAAGAAGGATGGGACTCTCCGGATGTGTGTAGATCGTGGATTGAATAAAGTCACTATAAAGAACAAATACCCTCTACCACTCATATTAGAGCTCTTGGAACACCTTGGAAAAGCAAAGGTCTTCACGAAGACTGACCTTCAAGGAGCTTACAACCTTGTCAGGATCAGAGAAGGAGAAGAATGGAAGACAACATTTCAAACAAGGTATGGGCACTTTGAATATGTAGTTATGCCATTTGATCTAAAAAATGCTCAAATTGTCTTTCAACATATTATGAATGATATATTTCGAGAGTATTTAGATGACTTTGTGGTAATATATCTCGATGATATCCTGATATTCTTCAAAAATCTATATCATATAAAGATAGTCTTGGAGAAACTAAGAGAAAAAGGGCTATATGCAAAATTGGAGAAGTTCTCTTTCCATCATGTAGAAGTGGAGTTTTTAGGATACATTGTATTAGAGAAAGGAATTTTTATGGACCCTAAGAAGATCAAGATAATCCTTGATTGGCATTGGGCAACCACCTTAGTGTGTTCAAGATGTGTTTTCTAGGGTTTGCCAAATTTTATAGGATATTCATTAGAGATTACTCCAAGATAGTGACACCTCTTACCAAGCTTACAAGAAACTCAAAATTCGCATGGATCGAAGAAGCCTTTCAGACCTTGAAATTAGCATTCACCACTGCTCCAATTCTAGTCCATCCTGATTCTAGCAAGCCCTTCTTCCTAGAGATAGATGCATCAGATTTTGCCCTAGGGGCCATTGTATCCCAATATGGAGATGATGGACACATACATCTAGTTGCACATCATTCAAGGAAATTTTCTCCCCCTAGAGATTAATAATAAATCCATGATAAAGAACTTCTTGCCATAGTAGAAACGTTTGATACCTGGCATCACCATCTAGAAGGAGTAGCTCACAAAGTATGTATACAGATCAGAAGAACTTAGAGTATTTTATGGCCATCCGCATCCTCAATAGAAGGCAATCTCGATGGAGTAACTTTCTATCCAGTTCAACTTTGTCATCACCTACTGTCCAGGACATCAACAATGTCAGTCAGATGCCTTGTCCAGAAGATCTTACTTTGACCAAAGAAGGGTGAAGAGGCCTTTGATCAATAAGAGAGTGTATTACTCAAGCCTCAACATCTCTAGTTAGTAGCTATCTCTTCAGACCATCATGAAGATTTAACCTTGAATCATTTGATCTGTGAGAATCTACCACAAGATGAATTGTTTTGTAATTTTAAGCATAAAAATGAAGAAGGAAAAGTCCAAGAAGTAAATGAATTTCAGGAAAAGGATGGGTTACTATTCTATGAGAACCTATTGTATGTTCCTCCAAGAAAGCCCAAGATCCAAGTACTTCAACGTCATGAAAACCTTGCAGCAGGACATTTTGGAGTAAATAAAACAATAGAACTCATATCAAGGGATTTTTGGTGGCCTCAAATGTGGAAGGAAGTCAAAGAATATATCTGAACCTGTGACACTTGCAATACATCTAAGGTACCGCGACATAAACCTCATGGCCTCTTGCAACCTTTACCTATTCTAGAAAGGCCATGGGCTTCATTGTCTATGGATTTCATCACAAACCTACCAAAGTCATATAAGTATGATGCCATTCTTGTTATTGTGGATAGATTTACAAAGATGGCATGATTCATTCCAACTGCTAGCCTTTTTCTCAGATACATCTTTCGGCTTCATGGATTGCCTAATGATATTGTCAGTGATTGAGGTCAGTTCATATCTAGCTTTTGGAACAATCTTTGCAAGCTCCTCGATGTTCAAGTTAAACTATTTATAGCAAATCATCCACAAACTGATGGACAAACAGAACAGGTGAATCAAATCCTAGAGTAATATCTCCGTTGCACCAACAACTATCACCAAAATGATTGGTTTAAGTTGTTACCTTTTGCAGAGTTTGCTTATAACAATATTGTTCATGCATCTACTAAGCAAATTCCCTTCTTTGCATATTATGGACAACATCCAAGGATGTATATACAACTCTCAAATCATGTCAAGATCAACATCATGTTCAAAATTCATCATATCAAATTGGGGATAAATGGTTACTCAAAAATAATTTGCAAACATCAAGGCCTTGTGCAAAGTTAGATCATCAAAGATTTGGTCCATTCACCATCTTGGCCAAGATTAATCCAGTCATCTTCAAGCTCCAACTTCCAAGTACCATGATAATACATCTAGGTTTCCATGTGTCCATGTTGGAACCATATCAGATTTCACCATTGAGGGGGGAGAGACCTAGTCCTTCACCACCTATCGAGATTGATGATCATGAAGAATTGGAGGTCGACACCATGTCCTAGATTCAAGAATATCTCGAGGAAGATTGGAGTATCTTGTTCATTGAAAAGGGTATGAGATCGGTGATCTCACTTGGGAACCTGCTAAGAACCTTCACAGAGCACCAATCAAGGTTCAATACTTTCATAAGAAAAATCCAATGAAGCTAAGACCAGAGATCATGACCGCTCCTCGTGGAACTCGTCACTTGAGCAGGAGGTGATGTCATGGACAAAGAAACCATCCTGAACCTCAGATTCCATGTGACTTCTATATCTCATGATTGGCTCAGAATTTGGGGAAACCAATGCTTCCATTATGTCCAAAGCATGCAAAACCCTAGGATCGGCTGTCTACTTTCCTCATTCAAATATCTAGACCACAAGTTTCGAATTGATGACATCATCAATGACATCATCAGTTCGTAATCGCCTTTCATGAACCGTCCTTGAAAACCTATATAAAGAGAGGTTGGTCACATTCATAATCAATCTTATCAATACCAGTCTTGGGAGCTTAAGGAGTCATGAGCCAAGTAAGTACTCTCCAAGTTCCAGTTGTTGTAATCTCATAGTACGAGATCTTGTCGAGTTCTTTCTTGTATCTAGTTCATCTCCTAGAAGGGATTTCTTGTAATCTAGATATCTTGTTTCATAGTTACAATCCCGGGTTGTGGGATCTTTTGTATCATCTCTAGCTGAGTTATTCATACCTATTGGTCTCAGGTTGTGGGATGTCTTGTATCAGTTACGTATTCTTGTATCATTTTCCCTATGTAGGTGCTCTTGTAATAAGAAATGTATTTCCAAAAGCTTGTCTACCGTAGTCAGAGAGCACAATCTAGTGCTCCCCTAGCACAGAGAATAGAAGTGGCACCAAGCAATGATCAAAGAATATATGTATTGCTTCAAATAAAACACTCTGCTTATTGTACAAATGTTTTGAGTCTTTATATAGACTCTTGAGGATATGAACACGCCTTTTCTTCATGGATTTGAATTCAAAATTAGGAAGGTGTGGTAGTTTAGACTGATTGGAATCTTTTCATATAATATAGGAAAAGAGAAAGTTCAAGTCATATCTACTTCTTGATTGATTGATTGAGAATAAATCTCAACCACTTCTTACTCATGGATTTTAGGCCTTTTACTCTTTCCTTTTGCAAAGGTAAATACCTTGAACGTTACAAGAAATGATCATAAGTGATCAACCAATTAATACAAAGAAATAATGTGTACATAAGTGCTATTCTTGAAGGTACATATATGGCACCATCCAAATGATGAATTTGATGAAGAGCATATCCACCTCAAGCATAATGCAAGCTTGATGTTCCAACAATATTTCTCCAAGTGGAAGCATAATATACATGAGGCATGGTTTAGATCTCATAAAAAGAATGAGAGCCCTATGTGACTTATGCCTTAAATTTGTTCATTTAAAATGGTTGTAAGTATAAATTTCTCATAAAAAATGAAATATACTTTTTATTTTTACATATAAGATCTTTTTTTTTTAACGAATTTGATGGGAAAAAAATATGTACTTAGTTTATTGAAGTCCGAGTTTGGCACTGGTTGGTCTCACAAACGGTGCGTTCATGAGATGCGGATACTTATATCACATCGTCGTGACAATGCATAGTAAATATAGGTTTTATTTTTATGTGTATGTCACTACAAGGAATATGAGGGTGTAGCGACAATTGATGTGAAACAATTTTGTCGCGTCGTGATTGCACATTCTATCACATTGAGTGTCAAGCATGTACCATTGTTTAAATGATGCTAATATCAACAATATTTTTGAGGCTCCTAATGATGTCTATTAAACCATTGCATATGTGAGAGTCGCATATGCGACACATTAAGAGTGTCACATATGCGACACACAATAATATCGCATATGTGACGGTTGTGAGGATCTCATATACGACAATGTTGATATATTTAGGTAGCGATGTGTGTGAACACACTAGGACCACCGGGGCACTTTTTTCCCACTTTTAAGAGGTTTTTTCCCCTAGCTTGTATATATGCCTATAACCCTAACGGGTTACTTATCTTTGTACATTCTAGTGGTAATACATTCAGTATTGTGTGTTGTGCTCCAAGCTTCTTCTTCTTCCTTGTGCTGTTCGCGTGCTTCTACAGACATCTAACTCCAACATTTGGTATCAGAGCAAGTCGCTGCTTCATCTAGGGCATCATTGACACTCCTCTGGTCGCAGTCTCAGAATTGCATGAAATTTGGCGTGCATACTCAGGGTGATTTGGAGATCAAAACAGCTTTGCTATGTGGTGTCGAAATCACGATCTGAGCTGGTTTTGACCTCTGAATGCACTATCATAGTGCTTGTTCAAGCTATTTTGTCTTCTTGTTCCAAAGATATATGCAGGTTTCTATTCGCCAGTATAAGCATCTCAAAGTCTGCTACGGGTCTAGCAGAACTTGTCAGGGTAGTTCAACTTTTTTAGATATAGTCATTTTTTTGCATCAAGGTATTTTAGTCAGTGGCCATGGCTGAAAGTAGTGATGTATTTCGTATGTTGGCTGTTCAAGACAAGTTGGATGGTACCAATTACCCATTGTGGGCTTATATGATGCGACATGTATTGGTTGCAAAAGGACTATGGAACATTGTGAAGGGTGTTGAAAAACATCCTATTACACTTGCAAATACAGATATTGAAGCTGATGCAGATGGCATTGAAGATGATGATATTCTTAAGATTCCTATTCGTATTGCGGTTCCTGTTGCAGCTACTGCATAGCAAATTCATTGGGATGGCAAAGATGCTCAATCATATGCATTGATAGCTTTGTCTGTCAAACATACCATTATTCCTCACATTCGCTCTTGCAGAATAGCTAAGGATGCTTGGAATACACTTACCACATTGTACTAGGCTAGGAATGAGGCTCGTGTTGCTTACCTTCGAAAATAGTTGGAGAGTGAGCACATGAATTAAGGTGATTCTATGGATAGTTTTTTGACAAAGAGGATTTGAAGGAACAATTGATTTTTGCTGATGAAGCCCTTCCTGACAGTTCACTTGTGCATATTGTTCTAAATGGTCTTCCTAACTCATATCAGAGTTTTGTCTCTACTCTTTGTTTGATGATGAAAGGCAATCCAAATGCCTTAACATTTGAAGAGATAGTTTCTATTCTATTGCAAGAAGATCAGTCCACGTAGAACAGATCTATTATGTGTGTTGCATATCAAGCTTTCTTGGCTAGTCAGAAGGGCAAAGGAAAATGGAGCTCTTCTGCTAGTAAGCAGATATCTACTAATTCTCCACAATCGAAGAAGGAAGACAAAGATGAGAAGAAATAAAAAAAACAGAAATTGTTTGGCAAATATTGTAAAGCAAACGATCATGTCATTAAGAGCTGTCCAAAACTGGTTGCAAAAGAGGCAAAGAAGAATGAGGTCGGAATGATTGTTGTAGAGGGATCTACACCAAAAATAGAGTCTACTAATCTTGTGTTAGATGAAGAATAGGTGTTTAGTACTATTTGCCATTTTGACCCATCTTTGTTGATATATTTAGGTAAGTGATGTGTGTGAACACACTAGGACTCCCGGGGCACTTTTTTCCCTCTTTAGGAGGTTTTTCCCCCAAGCTTGTATATACGCCTATTGCTCTAATGGGCTACTTATCTTTGTACATTATCTGGTAATACATTCAGTATTGTGTGTCGTGCTCCAAGCTTCTTCTTCTTCCTTGTGTTTTTCGCATGCTTTCGCAGACGTCTAACTCCAACAATTGGTATCACAACAGGTCATCGCTTCATCTATGGCATCGTCGACACTCCTCCGGTTGCAGTCTCAGAATCGCACGAATTTTGGTGAGCATACTCAACGTCTTTCCGAGATCAAATCAACTTCGTTGTGTCATGCCGAAATCGCGATCTAAGCTCGTTTTGGCCTCCGAACGCACTATCACAATGCTTGTGTAGGCTATTTTGTCTTTTTATGCCAAAGGTATATACCAATTTCGGTTCACCAGTATAAGCATCTCAAATTCTCCTACAGGTCTAACAGAATTCTTCTGGGCTGTTCTGTTCAACTTTTTGAGATACAATCAAATTTCTGCATCAAGGTATTTTAGTCACCGGCCATGGCTAAAAGCAGTGATGTATTCCGTATATTGGCTATTGAGGATAAGTTGGATGGTACCAACTATCCATTATGGGCTTATATGATGCGACATGTATTGGTTGCAAAAGGACTGTGGAACATTGTCCAGGGTGTTGAAAAACGTCCTATCACACCTGCAACTATTACAACTGTAGGTATTGAAGCTGATGTAGAAGGTGTCGAAGATGATGACATTCTACATATTCCTATTTGTGCTGCGGTTTTTGTTGCACCTACTATAGAACAAATTTGTTGGGATGGCAAAGATGCCCTTGCACATGCATTGATAGCTTTATCTATCAAACGTGCCATTATTCCTCACATTCACTCTTGCAAAACAACTAAGGATGCTTGGGATACACTCTCTTCTGTTGCAAGAGGATCAGTCTAGGCAGAATAAGTCCATTATGCATGTTGCAGATCAAGCTTTCTTGGTTAGTCAAAAGGGCAAAGGAAAATGGAGCTCTTCAACTAGTAAGCAGAAATCTACTAATTCTACACAATCCAAGAGGGAAGACAAAGATGAAAAGAAATTAGAAAAGTAGAAATTGTTTTGCAAGTACTATAAAGGAAATGATCATATCATAAAGAACTGTCCAAAACTAGCTGCTAAAGAGGCAAAGAAGAAAGAGGCTGGAATGGTTGTTGTAGAGGCCTCTACACCAAAAATAGTCTGCTAATTTTGTGCATGAAGAAGAATGGGCGTTTATGACTGTTTGTAGTTTTGACCCATCTTCTCATGAGTAGTGCATGTCTGTAGTAGACTCAGATGTTTGGTACTTTGATAGTGGGGCGACCAAACATATTACCTCGCAGCGTAGTTTCTTCTCTTCACTCGAGCCTGCCCCTACAGGGAATACTGTTAAATGCGCCAACAACTCCTCTTATACCTGTTACGGGAGTTGGTAAGATCATTTTGACTACTGCTGATGGTAGTTCTTTCACTTTGTCAGATGCTTTGTTTGTGCCAGGGATCAATAAAAATCTGTTATCAGTTTTTGCATTAGCCAAGATCAGCTTGGTTGTGAAATTTATTGATGACAAATGTACAATTCATGATCCATCAAATGGCGACGTAATTATTCCTTCTGACATTTTATGTCATGGGTTGTATAAGCTCATAGACTATGAAAGATCTGTAAATGATTCGGCATGTGCAATACATGATTCTCTGGTATGTCAGATGCAAAGGTTTGGCATGCACACTTTGGTCATCTGAATTTTGCTAGTTTGCTATGCCTGCAGAAATATGAAATGGTGTCCTCTTTGCCCAAACTTGAGGCACCTAGAAAACATGTTTGCAAAAGCTGTATTTTGGGCAAAATGCAGCGTTCCTCCTTTCCAAAAGATGGTTCAGTTTGGGCTACTCAGAAATTATAGCTTGTACATAGTGACGTCTGTGGTCCTATGCAAACACCTTCTTTTGGAAATTATCTTTACTTCGTGACTTTCACCAATGATTTTTCCAAGCATGCATGGGTATATCCATTGAAGACAAAGTCCGAAGTGTTCATGTGCTTCAAACAGTTTTTGGTTTTGGCTAAAAATCTGTAGACATGTTTACGATTGAGTCTTCATGATGCTGGAGATGCATTTGATGTCTACCAGCAGGTTGTTGGATGCTTGATTTACTTATGCATTACACGGCCAGATATTCAGTTTGCTGTCTCACAGATGAGTAGGTTTATGCATTGCCCAAGTGTCAAGCATTCGTAGGCTGTTAAGCGCATCTTTCGCTACTTGAGTGGTACCTAGCTACTTGGGTTGTTTTATCCCAAGGGGGGGATCACTACCGCCAAATTTGCATGCTTTTTCTTACTCTAACTGGGATATTGTTATGACATTCGTGTGTCCACTAGTGGTTTTTGCTTCATTCTTGGTGGCTCATGCATATCTTGGCTAAGCAAGAAGCAGCCTACCATGGCCACTTCTAGTTGTGAGGCTGAGTATAGGGTAGATTTCATTGTGACTGTTGAGTGTGTGTGGCTCAGATGCCTTATGGATGATTTGGGTGTTTGTCAGTCTTCTACCACCACCATCTTCACTGACAATCAGAGCACATTGGCAGTTGCAAGGAACCCTGTGTTCCATGCTCACACTAAGCACATTGAGATGCACTATCATTATGTCAGGGAGAGGTTCTCTGCTGGAGAGATGAACTTGACATATGTGCCCACGCAGGAGAACATTGCATACCTTTTCACGAAGGCTCTGCCTAGCGAGAAGTTTGAAGCTTTCTGCAAAGCTTTGGGCTTACTTCTTTTTGTGGATTGATTCCTCCTTGCAGTTCCTTATACATGAGTGCTAGCTCCTTGTTCATCGGATCACTCCCAGGGGGGATTTGTTGATATATTTAGGTAGAGATGTGTGTGAACACACTAGGACTACCCGAGCACTCTTTTCCCTCTCTAGGAGGTTTTTTTCCCTTGGCTTGTATATATGCCTATAACCCTAATGGGTTACTCATCTTTGTACATTCTAGTGGTAATACATTTAGTATTGTGTGTTGTGCTCCAAGGTTCTTCTTCTTCCTTGTGTTGTTCACGTGCTTCCGCAGACGTCTAACTCCAATAGACAAGGCCACATCACTTATAGATGCTTGCTTTTGACAACAATAAAAAAGCATATGGCTCTTCAATCGTCATTTTGCATTCATCTGATCGAAGAGGGATCCAATGTTCATATCTATGTGCGCTTACTAGCTCGAGCTCTCTCTTTCTCTATCTCTCTCTTTCCTACTCTCTGCCTCTTTGTCTCTCTCTCTCTCTCTCTTTCTCTTTCTCCCTCTTTCTCTTTCGATTTAATCTCTCTTTCTCTCTCTCTCTCTCTATATATATATGGCTAATTATTGTAAGTACAATTTTCATTGTTTGTATATCATTTAAATTGTTTTGTTTTCATAAATTAACATAATCAACACTTACACATTCACATGCACATATATACATATACATGCACATGTACGCTCATGCATGCACATACACATACACACACATACACACACATACACATACACATACACATACTTATACACATACACATACACATGCACATACACATGCACATACACATTGTTGAGAAAAGGGGAACAACAGACCCTAACCGCCTCACATGGAAGTGAGAGGCTCTTCCAAGAGGAGTTGCAAGAAGTGTAAGCAACACACACACACCCACGTCCATGAACAATGGCACCATGGCCAACGTCAAAAGGAACAAGGGAGGGAAATGCTCACACACAAGACAACCCCAAGTGCCAAACCCACACACATGGATCAACGCCTAGCACACAAGGAGAAATGTGGAAGCCAAATGAACCTTCTTTCCATTAGCATGGAGGCCAAGGGACCCCCTTTTACAAATGAGGCTCTTCTTTATATAGAGAGGAAGAGAGGCATATGTGAATAAAACATGTGGTCAAAAGACCACATGTGCTAAATCAAATAGAGGATCTTCATGTGATATTGGGAATTCAAAAAGTAACCACCTAGAGAGAGAGAGCGTGTGGGGAGTTTTCTACGTGGGTTTTTGTACATGTGCCAAAAAGCTACTTTATTGATAAGGCTTCCATACCATAGACTAGAGGAAATATCAAAAAGGGGTTTAGGAGAGTGTTCATATGGACATCTCCTAATTACAAAAAGAAGGTATTTCTATGAGGGCTAAAGGATGCCATAACATGAGAAAAATTATGGGCAACCCTTATAACAACACCCTCCTCCTCCTAGACTTTGTCGTCCTCGACAAAGCTGAGAAATGAGAAGCATACGTTGCTGGACTGGTCCAAGTTTTGAGTCTTCCACACTGCTAATCTGGAGCTGTTCCACTCCGAATTTTGCAAGGCTGCAAATCTTTGAATCAGCAAGTCGTTAGTCTTCAAGTCTGCAATTCCATATTGCTGAGCGACACAATCCCCTTGGGGGGCAGTCAGCCCAGCATTCCTCCATTGTGTCTTCTCTTCAAAGCTCCAATACCTGAAATTTAAACATTCATAACAAGTAGACTGAAATTGAAAAGAACCAGCCATCAGATGTAACTTCATTTTTAGTTTCCGCTTTAGAGACATCTTTCACTTAAAACTTGCTCTTCTAATGAGAAGAGCTCCTGAAAATCTTCTTATCTATGCAATCCAAATCAGTTATCTCCAAGTGAGTGTGACATATCGCGTTTCATAGCATGAGATGAATATGATATCATGATTAACGTACGTTCCTACCCTCATTTAAATTATGCTCCTATATGAGTTTTATGTGCTCATAGAATGAACAGACAATAGTGCAACATTGAGTCCTATCATTTTACAAGCATTCAGGAAATTAATTCAGCTTATCCAGCACTATTCCTGCAAAGCACATTTTCAAATCATCTGTGGGAAGTAAAAAGGATCAATGCTGAAGTTCCAAGTGTGTTGGCCTGTAATGCCTTATAAAAAATAAGCCTTTTAAATGAGCATTGTGAAACTAGAGCTACTTCCCTAGCAAAAAACAAAAGCTCATTCCTTGACCTCCAAACATTCTTCCGATTCTTCACTATGCTAACAATCCTAATTGTGTTACCTCTGAAATAACAAAAACATGAGATAAACTATGCATCTAATGATTGGCTATGTTCATGTGATGATGAGAATTCAAGAGTAACAAGATCAACCAAAGGAGTCATAAGATAGTAGAAACATATCATTTGATCAAGGCCTGAGCATACAAACATACAACTAATGTGGCCCAATTAAGGAGGAATCCTTTTTGGACACAATTATGAAAAGGCCATCTAGAGTCAAAGTAATCTTTTAAGTGAAAAATAATCCAAAGATAACTCCTCAAGCACTGCAGCCATTTCTGAACTTTCCCAATCCTAGGTCATACAAAACATCATTCAGGAAACCAAGGTCATGAACTCAAGGTTTATGTATATGCTACAAACATAATCATTTTTATTGCAAGACTAAGAGGTCCAATAGCTCAACCGAATGCCTACAACCATAAGAAACAGACACTACAATTTCCTTTCACAGGAAGTTTGGACACAATCCCTGAATAGTGTAGTCACATACTTTATCCACATGATGCCACAGTTTGTAATACGCAATTTCTTGCAATGCGAATGAAGATGAAAAAGAAACATTTCCTATCCTCCACAGAGCGTACAATAGATCCTTTCGAGACCTACGATAGTTATGGGCATGATGCAATCATCATAGATCATTATAATTCCATTAGCTTAGCCTGATAGCAGGATGTGTGGCCACCATTTAAAGAAACCATGCCACCCATTGGAACTAGTCATCACGTCATTGAGAGCACCAGGTCTGTGAGTTTGCAACACACACAGAACACCACTCACACGCAGCATTCTGATCTCGAAGCCCCTTCAAATCTAAGGGAAATGCCTTAGGCTTTGCCCGATGTGTTCTTTATTACCTGAAAAACTAAAAACAAATGTGGACTATCAAATCACTTTCAACAAGATTGGTAAGTTATGTTGCTTAGTCTCTCAATAAGGTAAAAAGATTATCAAAGTCTGTAGCGTCAAGGAAATCCCATAGATGGGTTATCTAATCGATACACTTGATTGGGATGACTTTTTTATGCATCAAATGTGCATGGCCAAAAAGGCTCCAAGCAACAACATTAAGTTCTCAAAACTGCACACATAACTTAACATCTCAACTACAGTTAGTGCTGGTATGCCAACGTCTACCTAACGCTAATGTTTGAGGACTAACCTTCAGACCACTTGCACCAAAAAAAATCATCAAGCTATTAGCATGTGTGAGTAGTGCCTATGATGAAGTTACTTTTCACGTCTTACTCCAATTTTTAAATGAGTCCCTAAGTGCACATGCCTGTGTAACTTATCAAGTTGTGGAATGAGCATGTGATATTAAAGTTTTGAGTGTAGGTTTCACAAAATGAGCATACATCAACAGTTATGAAGGGCCTAACATATGGAATGAAGATATAGAGCATCATAGGCTATGATGACCTCAACATAGAAAGCACATGTGAACAAGCATTCTCAAACAGGTTACACCTCAGTGCATAAAGTCCAATGCATACATGAGGACCTTTGTCCAGAAATGCCCTTTTTTACAACAATGCCTCTTGATTGTGAAGCCTGGATGGGACCCCAAAGAGGGGCATTCACGACCACTGTTGTCACCTCAGCCTATCATCAAATGAATTAAAAACCACAACAATATCAACCATTGATTTAAGTCTTTCAAACATGAAAAGAATTACCTTATGGGGATAAGTATCAGAAACCCACGCAAAGAAACAACACAGATAGAATCCTGAAGCTCAAGGTAATTGTGAGATCCTGCCAACTTCAACATTCGAGGAGTGAGAGCATTGAACAGAACCTTTCCTATGAAAATCACAAGCAAAACAGCCACACACATTCCATACTCAAGACATCATTAGAGTAGAGCCTTGCATAGACTCAATTCTAGACAAGACATGTGCATGGAAACACTCCCTTCAACTTGGAGTGTCACATACCCATATCCATTAAGCACACGAATCTCCATTTAATGCTTAAATCGCTACACCTGCTGGAAGTTCAAAGTGTTGAAAAGTTTGGCATAGATAGATTGTGCAGGTATCTTGAAAACATCATGAATCAGAACACACCTATCCTGGAGTGCATATGAATATTCATCATAAAAAAAATCCTCCTCTTTGAAGTGGGAGGGCCACATCCCAAAGTCATACCACTCTAAAGATCCCATGCGAGAGTTGTGAGTAAGCCCCACTCCATATAGTTTTTTCCTATCTTGCAAGCATACCCAAAAAATCTGCAAAGATATCAATAGTCTAGTGAGGGAAGAACTTACACTTGCATAACGGGCATACATTACTGATTAACTTAAGTCCCAAAAAGGAAGGCATCAAGAGTTAGACTTGACTACCTTTAAGCTACGGATAAATGAAAACTCTAAGACACAAAGCCAAGTATATGGTCAGTCACTAAAGACCCAACAATGTGTCTTTCAAGTGCATCACCCTCAGAGAGCATAAATCAAGACAATTTAATCAAGACAGTTAATATAGCTCAATGTAGAGAAATTTATGTGTAGTCTAAACCATTTCCTTATAAGTCAAAGAAACTTCCCACCGACAACATCGTCTGCCAACCTTTCAGATCTGTTTGTATACCTTTCAGGATAGACACCGAATGAAAACACCTTTTAGGAAGCAATCTTCAAGATTTATGAAGCTACAAGCAACCTTATCCAAGGCTCCAAAGTGACCTGGGCACATCTCAAACCTCAAGTATACAGGAACCAACCACCTCTTTGGAAAATTCACGTAGAGAGCCAAGGAGTGATGTACAACCCATGTATCTGCAAAGATTTGAAGAGAAATCACATCACATTTTAGAACTTATAGTTGAGTAATATTTGTGAGAGTCTATTACTGTCTCGGTGAGCCTAAATAGAATTGATCCCATCTGCCATCTTCAATAGTGAGGGGGCATTGCAAACCATGGTTGCACAGGTCTTCATGTTGGTTGGAGTGGAAATCGGGCCGTCCAGCAAAATAGGGAAGTCCTTCTAGTTTTAACTTGTGATCAAAACCTGTTGAAGATCATGGGATAGGAGGAGTGCATGAGTGCTACCTTCAAACAGCACGGGGATTGCTCCTGCAACCTTCCTCTTATCCCCCAAGCGGTGCAAGCTTGACATCTTCCCCTAATCGGTCTGGGCAGGAGATGGTTCATGTATCTTAACAAGAGAAGAACGAAACGACTGAAGACAAAAGAGATTACGCCCAGTCATACACCCATTCCAACAGCATACCCAAAATCGTGATTGAGACACAATGCTTCCCCTACTCTAAGTAGAAAAAGTCGGAACAAACTATGCAAGTGGAGCCAGAAGGAAATACAATGAACACAGTCATGTATAGTATTCTTTTCGCATCTTGGTGGATTTCGAACAACCTTTAGAGAAGAGGGTAAAACTGTATAGACATATCCAAAAAGGTTGGAGGAATGCAGCCATACAAAGCCCAAGCGTGGCAATAGCGAGAACCATCGGAGTTGGGAAGTCCAGAGCTGGATAGTCCCTACAAAATGGCCCAACAACAAGGGAGCTTTGAAAATGGACACTCACTGAGCCAGACCGCAACTTCGAAGGTGCACCAACACCTCTTTCTTAGTAGTACAAACACAAGGGGAAACCCAAGAACACATGGTGAAGACTTCGATCGCGTGCCATGACCTCAGCCGCAGTTCCCCAATAGCAGGATATGAGCAAAAGGTGCACCAACAGAGTGGGTGAATCGAGCCCAATCGTGGCAGCAAACAGAGATTTGATGGAACTCGGCTGCGACAGGAAGCGAAGATGGGAAGCTTGTTTGAGTACAAGCTCGTGAGCAGAAGAAGATGGGGAGCTCAACGGAGCTCGACCCCATCAGAGAGTGCAAGAGGGGAACACGATGGAGCTCAACCCCTCCATAGCTCCACTCCCGAGCACCAAAGCAAAAATGAAAGCCTGCAAGTACGCCCTAGAGAGAGGTTGCGAGGGAAGGAGAAGCCCCTCTCCCCCCCCCAAATGAGTACATCTCCACAAATGGTGAATTCAATTCTTCGGAGCTTGGTGAATTCAATTCCTCAACTACCTAAGGGGAGTGGCGCTATCACGATTCCTTCCAGGAGGTATCCAAGAGCCACAGTATTTTCGTGTGAAGGGGGCCATGCGGACTAATTTAGAGGCTCAACAATATTTTCTTTTTACTTCTTTTTGTGCTTTTCTATGAAAATGAAGAGAGAGAGGGGAATAGAGAAGGTACTACCCATCCCCCTTTTCAAGGACATTACTGAAAACAAGAAATAGAAGAGGGATGGAGGGTGATGTTTGAGTGGGTGTGTATATGTGTGGAAGTGAGAGAGAGAAGGGGGTTTTAGGGGATGTTTTTGTGCATCAAACAAAAAAATGAACTAAAACTACTCAAAAATTAAAGGAAGAGAGGTACCCTAGGCCAACCGAAGGCCACACGGATCCACAACTCAATCCAAGTGTGAGGTGCATCCACAAAGTGTAGGCACGGCAAGCTTGAAAAAACCCAATGGCTAAAGGCCGACGTCCCCGGCAACGGCGCCAAATGTTGAGAAAAGGGGAACGCCTCACATGCAAGTGAGAGGCTCTTCCAAGAGGAGTTGCAAGAAGTGTAAGCAACGCACACACACCCACGTCCATGAACAATGGCACCATGGCCAACGTCAAAAGGAACAAGGGAGGACAATGCTCACACACAAGACAACCCCAAGTGCCAAACCCACACACATGGATCAACGCCTAGCACACAAGGAGAAATGTGGAAGCCAAATGAACCTTCTTTCCATTAGCATGGAGGCCAAGGGACCCCCTTTTACAAATGAGGCTCTTCTTTATATAGAGAGGAAGAGAGGCATATGTGAATAAAACATGTGGTCAAAAGACCAGATGTGCTAAATCAAATAGAGGATCTTCATGTGATATTGGGAATTAAAAAAGTAACCACCTAGAGAGAGAGAGAGCGCGTGGGGAGTTTTCTACGTGGGTTTTTGTACATGTGCCAAAAAGTTACTTTATTGATAAGGCTTCCATACCATAGACTAGAGGAAATATCAAAAAGGGGTTTATGAGAGTGTTCATATGGACATCTCCTAATTACAAAAAGAAGGTATTTCTATGAGGGCTAAAGGATGCCATAGCATGAGAAAAATTATGGGCAACCCTTATAACAACACACATATATACACACATGCATACACATACACATATACATATGCACATACACATACATATGCACATACATAGACATACACATACACATACACACATGCAAAAACATATCTACATGCACATGCGCATGCATGCATGCCCATGCACATACACATACACACATAAACACATACTTATACACATACACATACATATGCACATACAGACACATGCACATATATATACACATGGATTTGCACATGCACATACTCATGCATGCACATGTACATGCATGCACATGCACCCACATGCATGCACATGCACCCACATGCATGCACATGCACATGCATCCACATGCACATGCATCCACATGCACATGCATCCACATGCACATGCATCCACATGCACATGCATCCACATGCACATGCATGCTCATACATATACACATGCATATACACACATATACATACACATGCATATACACACACACATACATGCACATACATATACACATACATCTACATATACACATACACCTACATATACACACACACACATACATATAGACATATACACATACACATACACACACAAAGAGATACACACACATACACAAATATAGATATATACCTACATGTGCATACATACATATACACACACACACACAACTACATGCACATACATACATATACACACACAAGCACACATATAATATAAATCAATTATACAATTATAAAATGTCTCAATAAAATAAATTAATTTAATAATCACTCTAACATTATTAGGATTATGAAATCATACCATAGACACAATTAAAAACATGACCGATATGAGAAAAAAGTTATATATATATATATATATATGTGTGTGTGTGTGTGTATGTATGTATGTATGTATGTATGTATGTATGTATGTGTGTTCAATGTACATAGTGCATCCAATGTAAAGTGTCAATCATCTGAATCATCCCCCTGATCATGCCCATCCACGTTATCATGATCATCCGCATGATCTAATGTATCTAAAGAGGCATCATGGGTAGAGGGGTCAATACCTATGATGATTGATATCATCCCTCGTTTGTTCATCTCTCCACCTTATTCCTATCTACCTCTCCATTATACTCCTATATTGCATATAACAAATATAAATAAATAAAACATGTAAAACATCAATAAAAATAAAATAAAGTATATCAAGTTTAATAATACTCACAAAATCATCTAGATGATCTCTTATCTGCTCAGTCAGATGTCCATATCAATAGTATGTAGTATATTCAATTTATTTTTTTTGTAAGATAACGAGCATAATTCTTTCATTGCATCGAAACAAATAAAAAAGATTAATGATTAGTATTTTAAATCAAATAAAAAGTATAATTTCAATAATACATATACTTAGAAATGTAGTAACAAAACCATGATGGTCCATTTGGCTAAGTGTGACATATGACCTGATTCAACTCTCTTTTTTGCAACATCCCGTGTTTATTCAATGAAACAAAAGTACATAGATTAAATGTAAAATATTTATAAAACATATGAGAGTTGTTACTCACAATAATATAAACTATTTTGCATACTTTATGCTAAGGAAATGATTCCTAAAGACGTAGATGTGTGCGAAAATATTGCCATGTCTCACGTGGTATGTTAGTTCTTCTCTTATTTCTTTGAATATCTCTTATTATTTTAATCTCAAACAAGAATTTACAAAGATAAGTAACCCATTAGGGTTATATGCATATATACAAGCCAAGGGAAAAAACCCTCGTAAGAGGGAAAAAAGTGCCCTAGTGGTCCTAGTGTGTTCACACACATCACTACCTAAATATATCAACAAATTTGGGGCTCAAATGAGCTCTAAAAATTATGAAAATTGGTACATAGGTAGATCTACTCCTCCTCAAGCTTGAGGAATCCTTAGAATTAACATAATGGAGTCTTCATTTATCACTGTTGGTTACACATTTGTTTTGGAAAAAGAAACTTGGCCTATTCACTGGATCTCTGTTGACTCTCTTATTTGCTTGGTCCTGCTTGGACTTCCCTCTACCCTTGCTCCCTTTCACTCACCTGTCTCATGCTTCCTTGCTATGCCAGTCTGCTTGGGCCTCGTTGGCTATTGCCAACAATGGGTGCAAGCTCCTTGTTCACTGCATCGCTCCCAAGGGGGATTTCTCGATAAATTTTTGGTAGTGATTTGTGTGAACACACTTAGGACCACCTGTGTTGGTGCATTTTACCCAAGCCTACATGCTTGATATGATTTGATTTATGTTCATTTGTAGTCATATGTGTAGACATAAAAGAGTATATTTTATCTCTTGTAATTGTGAAAGAAAGAATGACTTAAGTCATCCATGATGTAAAAAGGTAGTTTGTGCCTCTAACTACCTAAAACCATGAATCCATCAGCTAAAAGAATATTTCCTAATTCTTAGCATCACTTTTAGGTGAAGTCATTTGAATTCAAATTTAAAACTACCTCCAAAGTAGCTATAAAAAGAGAAAGAAGGAAGTCGCCATGCGAGAGCTTGATTCGTGCCCACTCCATGTTCATTTGTAGAGCTTACTCTATAGCTCTATCATTCTACTCCCATTGTGCAAGTATTCATTGCCAATGTGGTTGTAATTATATGTGAATCTATACATTCATCATTTGCTTCTTCTCTGTTTTGCTTCAGAAGCTCATATCTTGGGCTATACGCAACCTTTTTAAGAGTTTTAAAGTGCATTGGATTTCTCTCTAAGCCTAGTTTATGATCACAAATTTCATGCTCATTGGATGTACCATTTGTGAGAAATCTCTATTTTTCTACTCACTGGTCAATCTCTGCAGAGCCCCGAAAAATGGCAGGAATGTTCCAGATCTTGCTAAAGCTTGTTCTCAATGCTCAAATGATCAATTGAAGTGTTTTAACTTGGAATATCAAGATATCTAAGTCTATTTGCTATGTCCAAAAGGAGTTTTTCTAATTCCTACCAGGTTGAGAGCACTATTCATTTTTTCAGTAGGTCTATGTACAACAATAGCAAGTTTTGGAAGCTAGTCATTTTGCAAGTAGTCTATCTTGACTCAAACTTTTGAGATACTTGTCCCAAAAAAATTGGGTGATTTTTTTGTGGATTTAGGAAGCTCAAAGGGTCTTCTAACCAAATCTGAAGTCTCAGTTGGTTGGTGTGAAGCTATTTGTAGGAGCACCAACTCATCTTTGGATTGCATCCACCATCTCTCTCCAGTGTGGTATCAGAGCATAGTCAATCAACATGGGAGATGGATTTCCATCAACAATTGAAAAATTGGATAGAAACAACTACTCACCAACATCTCTAAGGATGGAGGCTATCTTCAAGGGAGGAATCTATTTGGATACACATCTGGGGATGAAGCTATGCCAACTATTAGGAACAAAGGGCAACCATCACATGAAGAAGAGGAAAGACTTTCAAATTGGTGTTCAAAGGATGCACTTGCAAGTTCCTATATTCTAAATTCAATCTCTGATTTTCTTTTACCTCATGTCAAGGGATGCAATACATCAAGAGAGACTTGGAATGCACTTGCTTCTTTCTTCTCCTCCAACACTTGAGCAAGGAAGAACCAATTGTGGATGGAGTTCACAACAATGAAGAAAGGCCCCAAGCAAAATGTGACTGATTATGTCACAAAGATGAAGGAGATTTTAGATCAACTTGGAAGCATTAGAGATGTAATTGAAGAGGAACAAATCATTAGACAAATCATAAATGGAATCAAAGCAGATGACAAGTGGGAGTTTTTATAACAACCATGGATTTGTACATGGATATGTATGTATCCAACCTCAACACACTCATGGGCCAACTCTTCACTCATGAAGCAAAGATTAGCAAAGGTGGTGAGTCCTCAAGAGGGAATCAAAATTCTGCCTTATATTCTGATGAAGCTAAGGTCAAGGAAAAGTCAAAGAATAAGAAGAATGAAGATGAAGGTAGCTCTTTCCAAGCAAACTTTGTAGGTAGAGAAAGAGCTAGAGGAAGAGGCAGAAGTTGAAAGCAAGGTAGGAGGAGATTCCAATCATCTCAAACTTTCAATATATGTGGGTTATCTAGTGATACTACTGAAGAATGTTTTAGGAACCTGAGGAACTCAAGAGGAAGAGGATTCAACAGAGGTGGCTATGGATCAAATCGAGGCAGATACAATGGAGGCTACAACAACTACAACAACAATTATAGCAACAACAACTATCAAAGTGGCCATAGAGGAAGAAGAGATTACAATAACTATGTAGAGGACCAAAGTCAAGAAGATTCATGATTGATTATGAATCTATCAATGAAGAAGGGTAAGGATGATGATCACATCTTTTACATTGATTCGGGATGCACAAATCATGTAGCAAGAAATGTGGTTTTACTTTCTGATTTGGAAGATCCTCACAACAAACATGAAGTGCAAACAAGAGATGATACAAAGAACTTGATGGAGACGATAGGTAATGTGAAGACATCAGTTGGCAATATGAACATCTTAAGAAATGTCTTGTATGTCATTACACTTACAAAAAATTTAATGTCTAGAAATTGGAAGCTCTATCAACTTGATGTAAAGAATGCTTTCGTAAATGGATGGATTTATGAGAAAGTGTATATGGCACAACCTCTTGGATATGAGGATGCACATCATCTTAACTATGTATGCAAATTAAAGAAAGCTTTGTATGGATTGAAGCAAGCTCCAAGAGCTTGGAATTTCAGATTGATGACTTATTTGCAAGACCAAGGATTCAAAGATAGCAAGGTGGATACCTCTTTGTTCATAAAGAGGAATGGATCTGAAGTGATCTATCTATGTGTGTATGTTGATGATATTATTATCACAGGGAATGATCTTGAAGGAATCAAATAAGTAAAGAATCAAATGAAGGAGGAGTTCAAAATAAGTGATCTTGGACCACTCACTTATTTTCTTGGATTGGAGTTAATCTACACAGGTTCAGGTATATACATCACACAAAGGAAGTATGTGCATGACATGCTCATCAAGTTCAAGATGGAAAACACCAAGTGTGCAGGTACACCTATGGAGCAAAATCATAAGCTTAGTGCTTATGAAGGAGGGCCAATTGAAGACATCACAAGCTATCAAAGATTGGTTGGAAGTTTGAACTATGCAGCACTCACAAGGGTGGATATATGCTATAGTGTTAGCATATTGAGTCAGTTATGCATAAGCCGAGAAGTCCATATATGGAAGCAGCCAAGAGAGTCCTCAAGTATCTAAAGGGGACCATGAATGAAGGTTTGTTTTATCCATTTACTTCAGATATTGAGCTAAAGGCCTACTTAGATGTGGATTGGGCCGGATCTAGGGATGATAGAAGAAGCACATCCGGGTATGTATCATTTGCAGGCTCAAAAATTATTTCTTGGTCATCCAAGAAGCAACCAACAATGGCATTATCTTCTACTGAAGTGGAATATAGAGGTTTGGCTAATGAAGCTCAAGAAATCATGTGGTTAAAATCTTTGTATATAGATCTTGGACTTCATTCAACACCTCACATTTTTGGTGACAACACAAGCTCACTACATCCTGCAACTAATCCGGTATACCATGCTAGAACCAAGCATATTGAAGTCCATTAACATTATGTAAGGGAGAAGCTAATGAGCGAGGATATTCAACTATCCTATGTCTCTATAGATATGCAATGTGCGGACATGTTAACTAAAGCTCTTGATGGTACAAAATTGAGTGGATCCAAGTTGATGTTTGGCTTGCAGGAAATCAAGCACAATTGAAAACTTATTTGGAGGTCAAGCATGTTAGGCTTGAGGGGGAGCTTTTGGTGCATTTTACCCAAGCCTACATGCTTGATATGATTTGATTTATGTTCATTTGTAGTCATATGTGTAGACATATGAACACCTCTTGTAAAAGAGTATATTTTATCTCTTGTAATTATGAAAGAAAGAATGGCTTAAGTCATCCATGATGTAAAAAGGAAGTTTGTGGCTCTAAATACCTAAAACCACAAATCCATCAGCTTAGAGAATATTTCCTAATTCTAAGCATCACTTTTAGTGAAGTCATTTGAATTCAAATTCAAAACTGCCTCCAAAAGTAGCTATAAAAAAGTAAGAAGGAAGTTGCCATGCGAGAGCTTGATTCGTGCCCACTTCATGTTCATTTGTAGAGATTGAAGAGCTTACTCCATAGCGCTATCATTCTACTCCCATTGTGCAAGTATTCATTGCCAATGTGGTTGTAATTATATGTGAATCTATACATTCATCATTTGCTTCTTCTCTGTTTTATTCTCTGCTATACTCACTCAGAATAGTAACTTCATAAGCTCATATCTCGGGCTATGCATAACCTTTTCTAGAGTTTTAAATTGCATTGATTGGTCTCTAAGTCCAGTTTATGCTCACAAAAATTCATGGTCATTGGATTTACCATTTGTGAGAAATCTTTGTTTTTTTGCTTACTACTCAATCTTTGCAAAGCCCCAAAAAAGGAGTTGTAGATTTTGCTAAAGCTTGTTCTCAGTGTTCAGTTGATCAATTGAAGTGTTTTAACTTTGAGTCTGTCTAAGTCTATTTGCTATGTCCAAAAGGATTTTTTTCTAACTCCTACCTGTTGATATATTTAGGTAGTGATGTGCGTGAACACTCTAGGACTGTCGGGGCACTTTTTTCCCTCTTTAGGAGTTTTTTTCCCCCGGCTTGTATATATGCCTATTGCCCTAATGGGCTACTTATCTTTGTACATTCTCTAGTAATACATTCAGTATTGTGTGTTTGTGCTCCAAGCTTCTTCTTCTTCCTTGTGCTGTTCGCGTGCTTCTGCAGACGTCTATCTCCAACAATTGGTATCAGAGCAGGTCGTCACTTCATCTAGGGCGCCGTCGACACTCCTCCGTTTGCAGTCTCAGATTCACATGAAATTTGGTGAGCATACTCAGGGTGTTTCCGAGATCAAAATAGCTTTGCTGTGTGGTGCCGAAATCGCGGTCTGAGCTCGTTTTGGTCTCCGAACACACTATCGCAGTGCTTATGCAGGCTATTTCGTCCTTTTGTGCCAAAGGTATATACCAGTTTTTGTTCGCCAGTTTAAGCGTCTCAAAGTCTGCTACAGGTCTAGCAGAACTCGTCTGGGCAGTTTCGTTCAACTTTTTGAGATATAGTCAATTTTCTGCATCAAGGTATTTTAGTCACCGACCATGGCTGAAAGCAGTGATGTATTCCGTATGTTGGCTGTTGAGGATAAGTTGGATGGTACCAACTACCCATTATGGGCTTATATGATGTGACATGTACTGGTTGCAAAAGGACTGTGGAACATTGTGTAGGGTGTTGAAAGACGTCCTGTTACACCTGCGACTACAGGTACTACAAATGCAGGTGCTGGAGGTGCTGGAGCTGATGAAGATGATGTCGAAGATGATATTCCACAGATTCCTGTTCGTGCTGCTGTTTTTGTTGCACCTACTGCAGAGCAGATTCATTGGGATGGCAGAGATGCCCAGGCACATGCATTGATAGCTTTGTCTGTCAAACGTGCCATTATTCCTCACATTCGCTCTTGCAGAACAGCAAAGGATGCTTGGGATACACTTACCACTTTGTACCAGGATAGGAATGAGGCTCGTGTTGCTTACCTCCGAAAACAGTTGGAGAGTGAGCACATGAATGAAGGTGATTCTATGGACAATTTTCTTACAAAGATCAAAGACCTAAAGGAACAATTGATTTCTGCTGATGAGGTTATACCAGATAGCTCACTTGTGCAGACCGTTTTGAATGGTCTTCTTGATTCATATCAGAGTTTTGCCTCTACTCTTCGGTTGATGATGAAAGGCAATCCGAATGCCTTGTCATTTGAGGAATTAGTCTCTATTCTGTTGCAGGAAGATTAGTCCAGGCAGAACAGGTCCATTATGCGTGTTGCAGATCAAGCTTTCCTGGCTAGTCAGAAGGGCAAAGGAAAATGGAGCTCTTCTACTAGTAAGCAAAAATCTGCAAATGCTGCACAATCGAAGAACCAGGATAAAGATGAGAAGAAATTAGAAAAGCAGAAATTGTTCTGCAAGTACTGTAAAGGTAATGATCATATTATAAAGAACTGTCCAAAACTGGCTGCTAAAGAGGCAAAGAAGAAAGAGGCTGGAATGGTTGTTGCAGAGGCCTCTACACCAAAAACAGAGTCTGCAAATCTTGTGCAGGAAGAAGAATGGGCGTTTACTACTGTTTGCAGTTTTGACCCATCTTCTCATGATCAGTGCATGTCTGCTGTAGACTCAGATGTTTGGTACTTTGACAGTGGGGCGACCAAACATATTACCTCGCAGCGCAGTTTCTTCTCTTCACTCGAGCCTGCCCCTACAGGGAATACTGTCACATGCGCCAATAACTCCTCTTATCCTGTTATGGGAGTTGGTAAGATCATTCTGACTACTGCTGATGGTAGTTCTTTCACTTTGTCAGATGCTTTATTTGTGCCAGGGATCAAAAAGAACCTGTTATCAGTTTCTGCATTAGCCAAGATTGGCTTGGTTGTGAAATTCGTTGATGACAGGTGTACAGTCCATGATCTCTCAAACGGTGATGTGATTATTGCTTCTGGCATCTTATGTCGTGGGCTGTATAAGCTCATAGACTATGAAAGATCTGTGAATGATTCGGCATGTGCAGTTCATGATTCTCAGGCTATGTCAGATGCAAAGCTTTGGCATGCACGCTTTGGTCATCTGAATTTTGCTAGTTTGCTACGCCTGCAGAAATCTAAAATGGTGTCCTCTTTGCCCAAACTTGAGGCTCCTGGAAAACATGTTTGTGAAGGCTGTATTTTGGGCAAAATGCAGCGTTCTTCCTTTCTAAAAGATGGTTCAGTTCGGGCTACGCAGAAATTGCAGCTTGTACATAGTGATGTCTATGGTCCTATGCAGACACCCTCTTTTGGAAATTACCTTTACTTCGTGACTTTCATTGATGATTTTTCCAGGCATGCATGGGTATATCCACTCAAAGCAAAGTCCGAAGTGTTCATGTGCTTCAAACAGTTTTTGGTTTTGGCTGAAAATCTGTCAGCATGTAAAATGGGCACCCTCCGTTCTGATCGAGGGGGGAATATATGTCTTCAGATTTTAATGCATTTCTGGCTGAACGTGGGATAAAACACCAATGTACAGTGCCGTATACACCTCAACAGAATGGAGTTGCTGAACGAAAGAACAGGTCACTCATGGAAATGGCGAGGTGCATGGTCAAAAGTCAGGCTTTACCACATAGTTTTTGGCTTGAGGCTGTCATGTGTGAAGCATATGTACTGAACAGGTGTCCCACTAAAGCATTGCAGTCTATCACTCCATATGAGGCTTGGCATGACCGCAAGCCATCTGTTGCTCATCTGCGTGTTTTTGGTTGTTTGGCATATGCATTAGTGCCTGAACAACATCGCAGAAAAATTGGATGATAAGGCAGTAAAATGTATTTTTGTTGGGTACAACTTTGAAAGTAAAGGCTATCGTCTGTATCATCCACAGACTAAACGCATTCTAGTTAGCCGTGATGTTGTCTTTGTGGAAGATGCTATTCAACCATTGCTTTCATGTACTAAGGAGACATCTGTTAGCTCCAAAGACATGTATGATACTTTGATGCCTCTTTTTACAGGTGGACAGGCTAGTGCTGGTCCTAATGAGGCAACTTCTCAGCCTTTGCAGGTTTCATATGATGATACAGATCATTCCATTTCTGATGCAGATTTACATGATGCACTTGTTGATGAGAGAGCTGATATTGAGCAGGCAAAAACTATGCCAAAATGGCTGGTGCAGACTTTGCGTGACAGCAAATTAGATGCACCTTTGTCATATCGTACTCGTTCAGGCTCTCATAGTGCCTCCTTTGCATCAGATTGCTATGCTATGGCTGCATCTAGTCTCTGTGATGAGAATGAGCCTGTTTCTTTTGATGAAGCACAAAATTCAGAAAATTGGATGGCTGCTATGCAATCTGAATATGATGCTATAATGAAGAATGGTACATGGTCTTTATGTGACTTGCCTCCTGGCAAGAAGGCCATTGGCACTAAGTGGGTATACAAGCTGAAGCGTAAACCTGATGGTACAGTTGACAGGTATAAGGCTAGGCTTGTTGCAAAGGGTTATGCACAAGAAAGAGGCATTGATTTTGATGAGACCTTTGCACCTACATGCCGTATGACTACTGTTCGGAGCATTTGTGCACTTGCAGCCCATCATGGTTGGAATGTACATCAGTTGGACATTAAAACAGCATTTCTGAATGGTGACTTGCATGAAGAAGTGTATGTTTTTCAACCCCGTGGCTTTGTGCAGAAAGGGCATGAAAACCAGGTTTGCAGGTTAAAGAAGGCATTATATGGTTTAAAGCAAGCACCCCGTGCTTGGTATGAGAAGATACATGCCTATCTGATTGCACATGGTTTTGAGAACAGTCCAACTGAAAGCACCTTATATGTTAAACGTGCTAATGATGTGCTTCTGATCATTGTTGTCTATGTTGATGACATGCTGCTCACTGGTCCTATTGAGACACATATTGTTGATTTTAAGGCTGATTTGCATGCCTCATTTGAGATGTCTGATTTGGGGCATTTGCATCACTATTTGGGCATTCAGTTTATGCATGTTGATGGTGGAATGGCTTTGTGTCAAACGAAATATATTGACACATTATTGCAGCGTTTTGGCCTTGAAGACTATAAGCCTATTGCCACTCCTATGGAGACAGGTTTACGATTGAGTCTTCATGATGCTGGAGATGCATTTGATGCTGTTCTCTATCAGCAGGCTGTTGGATGCTTGATTTACTTATGCATTACTCGGCCAGATATTCAGTTTGCTGTCTCACAGATGAGCAGGTTTATGCATTGCCCAGGAGTCACGCATTGGAAAGCGGTTAAGCGCATCTTTCGCTACTTGAGTGGTACTCGGCTACTTGGGTTGTTTTATCCCAAGGGGGGATCACTACCGCCAGATTTGCATGCTTTTTCTGACTCAGATTGGGCTGGTTGCTATGACACTCGTGTGTCCACCAGTGGTTTTTGCTTCATGCTTGGTAGCTCATGTATATCTTGGTTGAGCAAGAAGCAGCCTACTGTGGCCACTTCCAGTTGTGAGGCTGAGTATAGGGAAGCTTTCAGAGCGACTGTTGAGTGTGTGTGGCTCAGACGCCTTATGGCTGATTTGGGTGTTGGCCAGTCTTTTGCCACCACCATCTTCACTGACAATCAGAGCGCATTGGCAGTTGCGAGGAACCCTGTGTTCCATGCTCGCACTAAGCACATTGAGGTGCATTATCACTATGTCAGGGAGAGGTTCTCTACTGGGGAGATCAGCTTGGCATATGTGCCCACGCAGGAGAACATTGCAGACCTTTTCACAAAGGCTCTGCCTAGGGAGAAGTTTGAAGCTTTTCGCAAAGCTTTGGGCTTACTTCCTTTTGTGGAGTGATTTCCACATAGCTTGGCACTTCCTTATACATGAGTGCCAGCTCCTTGTTCACCGCATCACTCCCAGGGGGGATTTGTTGATATATTTAGGTAGTGATGTGTGTGAACACTCTAGGACTGCCGGGGCACTTTTTTCCCTCTTTAGGAGGTTTTTTTCCCCCGGCTTGTATATATGCCTATTGCCCTAATGGGCTACTTATCTTTGTACATTCTCTAGTAATACATTCAGTATTGTGTGTTTGTGCTCCAAGCTTCTTCTTCTTCCTTGTGCTGTTCGCGTGCTTTTGCAGACGTCTATCTCCAACACTACCATGTTGAGAGCAGTGTTCATTTTTTTCAGCAGGTGTATGTACAAAAATAGCAAGTTTTGGGAGCTAGTCATTTTGCAACTAGTCTGTCTTGACTCAAACTTTTGAGATACTTGTTCCAAAAAATTAGGGTGACTTTTTAATGGATTTAGGAAGCTCAAAGGGTCTTCTAACCAACTCTAAAGTCTCAGTTGGCTGGTGTGAAGTTGCAACACCAACTCATCTTTGGATTGCATCCACCATCTCTCTCCACAACCTGGTCACTTTTTTTCCCTCTTTTGGAGGTTTTACCCGCCAGCTTGTATATATTGCTATAATGCTAAAGGGTCACTTATCTTTGTATATTCACTTGGTAATACATTCAATATTGTGTGTTGTGCTCCAGGCTTCTTCTTCTTCCTTGTGATGCTTGCCTGCTTTTGTAGGCCTCAAACTACAACATACATAGAAGAGGCAAAAACTATGCTGTAGCTCAAGCGTAAGCACCACCTCCTTTACTTGTCAATCCGCGGAGACGTGAGGACCGGTATGAAGACCACGAGCAAGTGAAGGCACAAGTGTGTGAGTGAAAGCACACAAACATGCACACACATACACACACACACACAAGGTAAGATCAAAGAGAGGAACAATGGAAAGCTTTGATTGCAAAAGAGTTCTCTTACAAAAGCTCTATTCTCTAACAAGCTAACCTAAAAAATGAGCTCTCTAGCTCTTTTTATAGTTTTTTGACTAGTTTTGGCCCTGTCCAGACCTAGTGTCCGGTCTAGTTAAAAATTAGGTTCCAAGGCTTATTTGAGGGCTCAAACGAAGTGTAAAAATTATGAAAATTGGTAGGATGATAATTCTAATACTCCTCAAGCTTGAGGACTCCTCAGCTTGAACGAAATGGAGTTACAAAAATATAAAATGGTATTTACAATGGTTTTTAGTGATGGAAATCACTATTTTTATAAGGATTCTTCTGAAAATTTGACATGTACTTCTTGGAGCTCCCTACTTGCTCCTTTTTCTTGTGTGTGTCCACCTTTTTGATGTGCTTCCATGCTTGTGCTTGACCTTGAGTTCCAACACCCCCCTCCTCTCGAGTCTGTCGTCCCTGATAGACCCTTGTTGTAGTGGTTGTTCCAAGTAGTGCTTTGAGAGGGAGTGTCCCTTCTGTATGAACAAAAGTCATCTGGCTTCTAGATGTGGCAAGGTTGGTTGTCCGGTTCTTCATCTGTCACTGTGAGCCTTTGCAAGTTGTAGTTCCTTGGTATGTGCTTCTTCCTTGGATTCAAGCATGACTGTGTCGTTGTGAGTCTCCGTTGATGTCCTCTAGATCTTCCAAAGTTGATGTTCATAGTAGTCATGCCAAGTACTCATAACCCATATTGAGTGATGGGTAAGTGTGTTCGTGCATGGGTTGAGGAAAATATGTGCCTTGTGCACGACCTTGTAATGTAGCCCTATGCATGCTTACTTGGAAAATGCATTGGAAGAAGTATGGTGCAAAAATTGGCGGTCTTGAGCTAAGTGCTCAAGGGTATGCCGATGAAGAGGTTTCCTAATCTATCATGGTTATGGTGTTGCCAAAGTAAATATACTTACCATGGTGAAGGGTCGATCGATATTTATCTCTTCGTTTTTTACACCCAGCATTTGTGATGGAACATTGTCGATGAATGTCCGTGTTGATGGTCCACTGATGAAATATTTTGAGTGCCTGGTCCTGTCTCCTCTCTTCAAGACAACATTTGCCAAATACTGAGAATCGAATTTCTTTATATTCCTTGACAAACAACATTGGTAACTACACCAAGCTTTGTTTCACATGTTCTCTTTAGTTCACCATAAGCAGGAGACTTCTCACCCAATATATAGACAAGAATTTTCAGGGTACCAAACCTACCCCTTGCAGATATCTCCTTAGATGCTCTCATACATACAGCCGTTAAGCATCTCTCAAGTTGCGGACCTTCAAGCTCTTCCCTCCTACCATGGTAAGGGGAAACAAAAGTTGTGGATGCCATGTTCATGCCAAGTGCTTGACATCTACCAAATAAGGCAGCAATAATATCAACTGCTAGTCGAGACACACTTCTATCCAAACTGATAAATGCCCAAGAATCAACGGTTCCATTTTTCAACTAAGCATGAATCATTCATGTTCCATGAGCCAAACCTGGGAACAAGTTCTTTCTCTTTTTTTTTGTCCTTTTTTTTGTCTTTTTATTATTTTTTTTGTTTTGTTTTTGTTTTTTTTTTAGGAACAATGTCACAAAACAAGAAGACAAAGGTTAGTATCAAAAAATGGTTTACATGTGTCAATGTGCTCTTGTGCCTGGGACTCTCAATTGTGTCTATGCACGGCCATGTAATGTGGCCCTATATTAATGCATACTTTGGAAATGCATGACCTGAATGGTGCAAAAGACAGGGTTGTGCAAGGAGCACATGGTTGTCGCTCGTCGAGGCTTTCGATGTTATTTGCGGATGTTGATGCCAACTTTCTTGGAGGTATCCATTGGACCTCGAGATGACAAATGATCCTTCCTCCTTATAGGGATGCATTTGAGAATGGTCTTCGACTGTTTAGTGATTTCCTTTGGCTGCTCCATGTTTGGATGGTGTCTTGAGGCTTTGATCCTTTGTGGTTGGCTCTTTGGTTTTGTGGGGCCTACCGGTGCTTTTGGATTCCATACCCATACCATTGTTGTTGGTCTTCTGACTATTGTCGAAGAGGTGAGTCTATCCTCCTGTGGTCTCTGTGCTAGGTTCTTTCCCTTTTCTCTCCATGGCTTCTTGGTTGAGACCTTTTGCATGGTGGAGAGCATGGGGCGTTGTGCACATAGGAGTTTCTTGGGTACCCACATGTGTGATTGCCCTTGTTGAGCTGCAACTAATTGCTTAGGCACCCAAACTTGTCGGACACCTTGTTGTTGAGCTTCCCCTAGCTTCTTCGTTTGTCTGCTGGCCTGGTGGGCTTGCAAAGATGGGAATTGTGGGGGCAAAGTTGGTGGTTGCTCTCCTTTTTGTATCCAAATCTGCTTCATGCCTAGCACTAATCTCTTCTTGAAATTGTTTTCTCTATTTGATATAGTTGTTGTCATAAACTGTTTCTCTTGCCCATGTGGTTGAACTCCTATAGATGGATGAGACTTCGTATAAGAAGGAAGTCTCAATGGGTCTCCGACTCTTTTGTTGGAGGCAATATCCTTCTGCATCATAGAGCTTTGAACACATACAACTTCTTCTTCCTTAAGATTAGTCCTAAGAGAATGTGTGACACCATGATCTGTGAGCATGCAATTTTCTAATTCTAATGTAAGGCATTGTTCCTGTACCCAAACTTGAAGAATTTGGCTTCTTAGGTTTAAGTTAACTGCATGGTCATAGATCCAATCTTGACCCAATACAAGTGGTTCTGTAAGGTGCTCATCTTGAAACTAGCATTTTGACTTTCATTGGAACATCTTGAAGGTAGATGGGAAGTTCCACCTCACCAAAACAAGGGGTTTCCACACCTCCCAATCCGATGAGATAGGCTTCTTTGGGATTGATGTTCAACTGCAAGTCTTGGCAGTATGAGAGTCTAACGACACTAGTTGCTGCACCTGAGTCAATTAATGCTCTCACAGTCCTTACATTCTCTTTGTGTCCTACCTCTAAGGTCACAAAGGGATGTCGATCGACTATGTGAGAACCAATTATGCCTGATTTTTGGCACATGTCCATGTGATATTTTGGGGCTTTTGTGTTAACATCTAGGTCTAGTCTCCTTAACTTATTCCACCTTATGTGCTCTCTAGCCTTTGCTTGTGCTTCTTCTCTGACTCTCAATTCTTCTTCTTTTCGTTTCTTAGCAGTGTTGAGTCTCATTAGCATGTCCTCTGTAAGAGGTTCTTGATATAACTTGACGCGACAACCGCTGATATAGTTTGGCAAGATGTCACCTTCTAAAGTAGCCAATTGAACCGCACCACTAGCGGAAATTCTATTAATGATCATGGGTCCATATCCTCTTTTTTCTAACTTACGAGCATGTTGCTTTAGCGTATAGACAAGCACTAGGTCTCCCTCTTTCAATCCTTTATCTTTGATGTGTGCATCAAAGTATGCCTTTTGTCTTTCCTTTGCAACATAGATACCTACTGCCGCTTGTAGCCTCGTCTCACCTAAGCGTTCTAGATCAAAGATCCTAGAGGACAATTCATGTTCATTCCACTCATGTTCTTGTGCTACTTTTAAGGCTGGGATGAGGAAGTCCAATGGTAGCACAACATTCTGTCCGAAGACCATATGAAATGGGGTGGCGTTGAGTACCGTTTTGTAGGCAACTCGATAAGCCCAAACAACATGATGAAGTTGTTTGTCCCAATCAGAGCGTTTATTATTTACCAGTTTTGTCAATACATTACAGAGGATCTTATTGGTGCTCTCGGCTTGTCCGTTAGCTTGTGGGTGATAGGGGGCAGACTTCTTATGTATCACCAAGAATTCTTGGAGAAGATTTTCAATGACTTCATTCAAGAAGTGTGTGCCTCTATCGCTCACTAAATCTATTGGTAGTCCATATCTCGTGAACACATTCTCGAATAAGAACTTAGTCGTCAGCTGAGCATCATTCTTTGTTGTGGCTTTGACTTCTACCCACTTTGTAAGGTAATCTGTGGCTACAATAATGTACTCTGCATGGGAGTTTTTAGCTGGGGGGTTAATAGGACCTACAAAGTCTATACCCCATTTCGAGACGGCACGTCCTCCCATCATTGGCCTCAAAGGCATCTCATCTTTTCTAACCGGGTATTGTGCACGTTGGCATGTGTCACATTTCTTCACATAGGTATGTGCATCCATATGAAGAGTTGGCCACCAAAGTCCAGAGAATAGAATGATCTTTATTACTCGGTCAGGACCAATATGTCCACCTGCAACACCACTATGTGTAGAAGAATGCTTCAAGAGCATTACATGTCTCTTGTGAAGTCTTGCAACTCTTGATGTGTGGAAGTAAAAAATCAAAGTTTGAGTTAAAAATATATGAACTTTCTAGAGCATCCTTTGAGCACCATGTTGTTAACATCTCTTATTCTTCTTGAATTGGTTGTCCTTTACTTTTGAGGATTGGTATCATCTCATCTTCAGATATGTAACCATACAGGCTTCTCCCTTGAAGATAAGCTTCCATTCAAAGTGACCAAGCTGAGTAATTACCTCGATCCAATTTTTCTTTGGATGAAGGAAATCCATTATCCATGTTGATTTGTTATAGCTCTCGTACCACTGTGAGGAGATGGATATGTATGCTCGAGAGATGAGCTGATGTTGCACAAAACCTACTCTACACCTATCAAATTAACTCAAATAATGATTAATAGAATCCTTTAGCTTCACATTAATGCATTTAGAACCACCAAGTGCTTTGGAACATCATCCGCAAAAGTTTTCATCAATACACATAACTTTCATATGCAAGGAATGTGAAAAAACCTTCTATTTTGGGAATAAAAGTGCTCAATCTTTTACTCAAAGCTCACAACTTGGTATGGATTGAAAAGAGATCTTTTGCACATGTCTTATTGGAGTGTTTAGATAACTAAAGCAGTTTATTTCATCAATTTCGCTATACCATACACTGAGAAATGAATCTAACAAGTTAGGGGGGTCATCTTGGCTTTTCAATTCTAGAAGGTATGCAGACATAGTCATCTTCCATGATTGATATCTCAAGATCTTCTAAAAACTTGATGAAAATTGATATAAAAGTATTAGACTCTTCAACCTAACTAACCCAAGTCAAATTATTTCAAACGACTGAGTACATACAGAGAAATCAATTCGACAATATCACTATAATCATGAAGATGCAATAGAGAATAGTAGACAAAGATATACTTGACGAAATGTATCAAAATGTGTATGCTAATGAACATATGATACAAGGGAAGTGTAGACTCATACATGATATGAGGTCAATGTGTGCTTACAAGTGTAGCTCAAAGTGTCTCAAAATGGCTTCTCTATACCCCGCGACTAAAGGCGTGTCTATTTATACTCATCATTTGAGTTTGAATTTGAATTTTCACTCACCTAAAAGTGATCCTACACTTTAGGGATGATTTGAATTGATTCTTCCTACCACATGAGTCATGGGTTCAACTGCCTAACTTCACAATATTCCTTACTCTCTTGGCTTTTACATTTATCCAAGGTGAATACAAACAAATTGATAAGCAGAAGTTCATATGTGATCCTTCATGTGAGGTACATGAACTAATGTGCAATCTTGAATGATTATCCAAGCACTTAGGCTTGCTAATTGCACAAACACACTATAGGTATCTCCAAGATATCCATTCTTAACATCGGGTTACTTCTTTGAGTAGCTAGCATATGTTTATACCATGGAAGTTTCATTGAGCATTATAGGTCTCTCTGTGTTTTCCTCAACATAGTTGACTAGATAAATTTTATGTGGGGGAGATTGGTGATCCAATGCAGGGCTTGATACCCCTTGGTTTCCTTGGGTATATGTAGACTTACAATAATAAGTTTCCTTATAAGGTTTTTGGTGTTACACTTACGTGTTCCTCGAGTATCTTTGATCTGAACCTTTTCCCTACACATGGGCACTTTTTACTCTAGTGTTGGATAGAGTTTTTTTCCCCATGTTACCACATACATGATTCAGTCATATGTGGTGGTACTTTGTACTTAGGTATATTATTTAGCTCATACTTCAGTTCAGTTCATCATCAATAGAGAGAGCTATTCTAGTCATATGTCTTCTCCATGTGTTTTGCTACATTTGTGCTCCTTGTCTATGCTGCTTGTGTGTCTCATGCACTTCTACACACACCAACAGTGGTATCGGAGCAGGTTTAGCTCCTTCTCAAGTTTTGGTTTTTTGTGTCATGGCACGCGTGCACGTTTAACAATGCAAATCGGCTTCAAAGTATATAACAATAAATTTCAGCAGCCAAGAAAGATTTCCAATAGTTGCATTAAGGTTTTACCCTCATTTTGAAGCCATTCATGTAGTCGTAATTGCCATTAGAGTGATGGTTTGTGAGCTGAAATTTTAGCATTTATTTCAGCTTTCATTGAAGTAAAAATTTTGTCATATTCTTGTGCTTTAATGAAATGGTGGGTAGCAATGACTTGTTTGGCATGCTTCAAGCTGAAGATAAGATTGATGGGACCAACTATCCAATGTGGTCTTACATTATGAAGCATGTTCTTGTTGCAAAACAACTTTGGAACATAGTGGTAGATGTAGATCAAAGACCCACAAGTTCTTCTACTTCATAGAATACTGTCACAGATGGAGCTTCTTCTTCAAGTACTGTGGTTACTCCTTCTCCACCTACATAGAAGCAACTTAGATGGGATGGAAAAGATGCTCAAGCTCATGCATTGATTGCGCTTTCTATGAAGTGTCATACAGTCCCACACATTCGGTCATGTTCTACATCATGACAAGCATGGGACACTCTTGCTTCTTTGTATGCCATGCGTAATGAAGCACGTGTTGCATACTTGAGGATGCAACTTGAGGATGCAACTTGAGGATGTATATATGGCTAAAAATGAGTTTGTGGATGTGTATGTGACATGCATCAAGGACTTGAATGAGCAATTGGAAAACATAGATGAGATTATTTCGGATGCATCACTCATCTCTACATTGTTGAAAGGATTTCCAGAATCTTTTCAAAGTTTTGCCACTACACTCCATTTCGTTGCAAAAGGAAATCCCAATTTATATGCATTTGATGAGGTTATGTCTCTTCTTTTGTAAGAAGAGCAATCCAGAGTGAATAGGAGTGGTTCGATTGAGGGAACACAAGCACTTGATATTTCACAAAAGGGGAAAAGCAAGTATGGTTTAGATTTGGGTTCATCAAAACCAAAGCCTCAACCTTCCTCTTCCACTCATTCCTCTAATGATGCTGATTTGCAAAAGAAGAAGACATGGAAATATTGCCGAAAGGCTGGTCATACTATTGATGAGTATAGAAAGCTTGCTAAGTGCAACGAAAAGAAGAAGGAATATGGCATGCCTATTGCTAAAAATTCAACAAATACAAAGATTGATGAAGATAACATGGCTCAAGATTTTTGGGCATGTGTTGCTACATGTCATTATGATGTATCTTTGCATTCTAATGTATGGTTGTGAGTGAGGCTAATTTGGAGCGGTTCTTTGATAGTGGTGCTTCAAAGCACATAACTTCATGCAAAAGTTTTTTTGTATCTTTGAAAGATGCACCCAAAGGAGGACATGTGGTGTGTGCAAACAGTGCCTCTTATCATATCATTGGAGTAGGAGAAATTGAGCTTTTGACTGCAAATGGAGGTGTGATTCTCTTGAAAAATGCATTGTATGTACTCGGTATCAAGAAGAACTTAATTTCAATTCTGTTGATTGCCAAAGCTGTACTCCATGTACACTTTGTTGATGATAAGTGTATGGTTCATGATTTTATCAATGATGATATTATCGTGATGTCCAGTACATTATGTAATGGTTTGTATCGCGTGGATACATATAGGAGGGCTAATGGAGCTTTGACATGCTTGCTTTGGTCACTTGAACTTCAATAGTTTGCTTTACTTGCAAAATAAGGACATGGTTATTGGTGCCAACACTTGAGTCCATTGAAAAGCATGCATGTGAAGGTTGCATTCTTGGAAAAATGCATCTTTCCTCTTTTCCAAAAGATAGTCATACACACACTACAAGAAAATTGCAGCTTGTTCATAGTGATGTACATGGTCCCATCAAGGCTCCATCTTTTGGGAAGCATGTATATTTTGTTACGTTCATTGATCATGCTACTAGCCATACATGGGTGTATATTATGAAAGAAAAAAAATGAGATATTTTCTTGCTTCAAAGCATTTTTAACTATGTCTGAAAATTTTTCTTCAAACAAGCTTTTGACTCTACACATGGATGGTGGTGGTGAATACATGTCACATGAGTTTAATACTTTTCTTCGTAAAAGAGGTATTCACACCAATGTACAACACCATATCCTCAACAAAATGGTGTTGTCGAATGTAAAAATAGAACTCTCCTTGAATTGGCACGATGTATGGTGAAAGGAAAGCACCTTCTTGATAAGTTTTGGATGGACGCAGTCATGTGTGCAAACTATGTGTTGAATCACTGTCCCACAAAATCATTGAGAGTCATCACTCCATATGAGGCTTGAAATGGACATAAACCTATGGTTATTCATATGCACATGTTTGGTTGTTTGACATATGCTCTTGTGCCATCAGAACAATGTCACAAACTTGATGACAAGGCAAAGAAATGCATATTTGTTGGTTATAGTCTGAAAGGAAGGGATATCATTTGTACCATCCATTGATCCACACAATTATTGTGAGCCGAGATGTGCTATTTGCTAAAAATTCAGTTTTCCCTCTACTTGAATGAAAAGAACAAACAAAAGGCAAAGAAATGTATATTTTTTGGTTATAGTGTTGAAAGGAAGGGATATCATTTGTACCATCCATTGACCGACACAATTATTGTGAGTCGAGATGTGGTAGTTGCTAGAAATTTAGTTTTCCCTATACTTGAATGGAAAGAATAGCCAACAGTTAGCTCACAAGATGTGTTCAATACACTGATGCCTTTGTTCCAAAGTGGTGAGCATGACTATGACCATGTAGACCAGCCAACTGAGGCTCAAAGGGCTGAAAATTTCTAGCCAAGTAGAGCTGAAAATGTAGAGAATTTCAAGCCAAACATGGCTGAAATTCTTCAGCAAAAAATAATCGGAACTGCTAGAAATTTCCAGCCACATATGGCTGAACATTTGTGTCAAAATATGGCCGAAAATGAGCATGAAGTTCAGCCCATGCATGATATACATGTTGAAGATGTATTACATAATGAACGCATGTCTATCAAGACTGCACAAACTATGCCAAAATGGTTGAAACAAACTTTGCAGGATAGCAAATTGAGTGCACCTTTACTTACTAGATCAAGATGAAGCTCTTGCCATGCATCAAGTAGTTTTGTGGATTATTCTCTTATTGCAATAGCATGTAATGAAGAGCCACTTACTTTTGAAGATGCATGTGATGATCCACATTGGATGAGCACTATGCACTCAGAAATGGATAGCAAATTGAGTGCACCTTTACTTGCTAGATCAAGATGAAGCTCTCACCATGCATCAAGTAGTTTTGTGGATTATTCTCTTATTGCAATAGCATGTAATGAAGAGCCACTTACTTTTGAAGATGCATGTGATGATCCACATTGGATGAGCACTATGCATTCAGAAATGGATTCCATACATAGGAATGGTACTTGGAAGTTATGTTAATTGCCAAAAGTAAAAAAATCCATTGGTACAAAGTGGGTTTACAAGATTAAGAGAAAGTCTGATGGTAGCATTGATCGCTACAAAGCTAGATTGGTTTCCAAAGGATATGTGCAACAATATGGCATTGGCTATGAGGAAATGTTTGCACCTACTTCACGCATGACTACCATTCAAACTGTGCTTGCATTGGCTGCCCATCGAGGTTGGAAAGTACATCAGTTGGTCATAAAAATAGCTTTCTTGAATGGTGATTTGCAAGAAGAGGTCTATGTGATGCAATCTCTTGGATTTGCCATGAAAGGGCAAGAGCATATGGTTTGTGACTTGCATAAAGCCTTGTATGGTCTCAAGCAAACTCCATGCATGGTATGATAAAATACATAAGCACTTGATTGCTCTTGCTCCAATTGAAAGCGCACTCTATATATGCAAAGATGGGGTTGATCGTACAATGCATGTTCTTTATGTCGATGAAATGCTCTTGAATGGGTCATGTGATGCAAAACTTGACATTCTTATCGCTGATTTTCAGCATACTTTTGATGTCACTTATCTTGGTCTTTTGAAGTACTATCTTGGCATCCAGTTTGTATCCGTTGAGGGGGGAATTGTTATGCATCAAGCAAAGTATGTTGAAAAACTACTTCAGCATTTTGACTTTGAGGATTGCAAGCCAGTTTCCACACCAATTGAGACAAGATTTAGGTTCTCAGTTGATGATTCCAATGATGCATTTGACACTTCTCTTTATCAGCAAGCTGTGGGATGTCTTATATATGCATGCAACACAATTACAATATGCAGTTTCCCAGTTGAGTCGATTCATGCATATCCTTGGTACTAAGCATTGGAAAGCGGCGAAATGTGTGTTTAGATATCTCAAAGGCACTTTGAGCTTAGGTCTCTTTTATGGAAGAGATATTCAACCATGCTTCCATGCTTTTACGAATAGTGATTCGGTTGGTTGTTATGATACTCGCATGTCCACTAGTGGTAATTGCTTTTTCCTTGCAGACTCATGCATATCTTGGTTGAGTAAGAAGCAACCTATAGTGGTGACATAGAGTTGTGAAGCTGAGTATAGGGTGGTTTTTACAGCTACAATGGAGTGTATATGGCTGAGATGCCTATTGATGGATCTTTGCATGGAGATTGATGTTGCTACGCATATTCTCATTGATAGTCAGAGTGCATTGGCTATTGCATGAAACCCAATGTTTCATGTGCAGATCAAACATATTGAGGTGCATTATCACTATGTGAGAGAGCACCTTCATGCAGGAGATATTGTTTTGGTATATGTGCATACACAAGATAATGTGGCAAACATATTCACCAAAGCTCTTCCACAGAAAAAGTTTGAAGCTTTTCGCTCCCTGGTTTGTTACACTTATATGTTCCTTGAGTAGCTTTGATGTAAACCTTTTCCCTATCCATTGCACATATTACTCTAATGTTGGCTAGAGATTTTTTCCCATGTTACCACATACATAATTCACTCATATGTGGTGGTACTTTGTACTTAGGGATATTACTCAGCTCTTACTTCAGTTTAGTTCATCATCAATAGAAAGAGCTATTCTAGCTATCCGTCTTCTCCGTGTGTCTTGTTGTGTTTGTGCTCCTTGTGTGTGTTTCTTGTGTGTCTCTCGCACTTCTACACACACCCAACAGTTGGTCTATTCAAGGATTTCCATATGTATCCCTAGCTGGATACATAGGCCTAGGTTGATTGTGTTTGTTGTTATTGTTGTGGTTGTTTGTTGTATAATAACATTGCACTATAGAATCATTTGTAATTTTTTTGTTCAATTTTAATTATAGTGCATAGGTGTCCATTCCATAGGATGATACTCGGGCACTCTATTAAACATGTATGTAGGATGCTTTTCACTAGAATTTTTATATCTCCAAAGGGATTGAGATCTTTCTGCATAAGGAGCATTTTCTTGCTCCTTAGGTTGTTCCTTTTGCAACTATTTAGCCACAAAAGTCAACAATTTCCTCTACCAAGAATCTTGAAGTACTAGATGAGATTGATGTTTCACTTTTGATGTTTGTTGGACATATCCTAAGATCTATAGCTACATTATCCTCGAGGTCCACACACTCTTTGATGCATTCATTCAAAGTTTTTATCTTTGAATATACACAAAAGAGAGCTTTTGTTTAGAGCCTCTGGAAAGAAGGGAGTTAATTTCTTTCTAAATGGTCTTTCATCCACAGGGCATTTGTCCATGTACTACTTGAATCATATAACTCCCACTTGGATGGATTCATGATCTCTCTCCATGAAGTTGTAAATCAATGAAGTGGAATCATATTTGAATCCCCTCTTTTACAATTCATTTATGAACTCTTTTATCACTATATCTTGATTTCTGAATGAGGGTATGGTCAAAGGTTGAAAATACAAGTGTAGTTCTAACTAAGTTAATCCAAATGCATCTTGGTGCATGAAGAAGTCAATAATTTCTTTGGATCTTAGGAATTATTTATACTCAACATCATGATCATAAGGATTAATAGACACAACAATTCTTCATGCACTTCACCAATTTTGGGGGTCAAAGGCATATACCTAGGTCCCGAAACCTTTGACCAATATTCATCGCTCCATGCGTAGCTACTTGAGTAGCTTGTTGTTAGGTTGAGCTCTAGGTTGGAATCTAATATATGAAAAGCCCTATTGAAATCTAGTTATGTTCTCATCAATGGGATTGATAGGAGGATTCCCAGTCACGCTTGTAGGTGTTGGAGTTAGACGTCTGCGGAAGCACGCGAACAACACAAGGAAGAAGAAGAAGAAGCTTGGAGCACAACACACAATACTGAATGTATTACTAGAGAATGTACAAAGTTAAGTAGCCCATTAGGGCAATAGGCATATATACAAGCCGAGGGAAAAAAACCTCCTAAAGAGGGAAAAAAGCGACAGTCCTAGTGTGTTCACACACATCACTGCCTAAATATATCAACAAATCCCCCCTCGGAGTGATGCAGTGAACAAGAAGCTGGCACTTATGTATAAGGAAGTGCCAAGCTATGTGGAAATCACTCCACAAAAGGAAGTAATCCCAAAGCTTTACGGAAAGCTTCAAACTTCTCCCTAGGCAGAGCCTTCGTGAAAAGGTCTGCAATGTTCTCCTATGTGGGCACATATGCCAAGCTGATCTCCCCAGCAGAGACCCTCTCCCTGACATAGTGATAATGCACCTCAATGTGCTTAGTGCGAGCATGGAACACATGGTTCCTCGCAACTGCCAATGCGCTCTGACTGTCAGTGAAGATGGTGGTGGCAGAAGTCTGACCAACACCCAAATTAGCCATAAGGCGTCTGAGCCACACACACTCAACAGTAGCTGTGAAAGCTTCCCTATACTCAGCCTCACAACTGGAAGTGGCCACAGTACGCCGCTTCTTGCTCAACCAAGATATACATGAGCTACCAAGCATGAAGCAAAAACCACTGGTGGACACACGAGTGTCATAGCAACCAGCCCAATTAGAGTCAGAAAAAGCATGCAAATCTGGCGGTAGTGATCCCCCCTTGGGATAAAACAACCCAAGTAGCCGAGTACCACTCAAATAGCGAAAGATGTGCTTAACTGCCTGCCAATGCTTGACTCCTCGGCAATGCATAAACCTGCTCATCTGTGAGACAGCAAACTGAATATATGGCCGAGTAATGCATAAGTAAATCAAGCATCCAACAGCCTGCTGATAGAGAACAACATCAAATGCATGTCCAGCATCATGAAGACTCAATCGTAAACCTGTCTCCATAGGAGTGGCAATAGGCTTACAGTCTTCAAGGCCAAAACGCTGCAATAATGTGTCAATATATTTCGTTTGACACAAAGCCATTCCACG